>PVJO010004661.1:0-107103 GCA_004026905.1 Hystrix cristata
CTTTCTTACAACTGTTACTTCTAAGTAAAGGAGTTCGTAGCATACTTGGAATTCTGAACCTAGGAAGTGATACTGAATCTTTAAAATCTCTGATTTATTTTACTGGTTTGTGTAAATTATTTATGATTGATAACAGCATATGCTAACAGATGTTCTATTTCAGTGTTTTCCTACTGAGTCATAGAAGCACTGCTGTCCTTCACCTTTTTAAATTCATGTCTATAGGTCATAAACCTAAAATAGTATTAGATTTATGGAAACAAAGAATTTCAAGGGTGTTGACTTGTACACATTCCTGGAATGTTGACTTATTGTTAGAGCTTGTATCTGGATGCACCCCCAAGTCTCATGTGCTCATAGGTGGGACTTTTCAGAGTTTGCTGCATCTAGGGTGTGTCATCCTGGGATTAAGGGTGTGTGGCACTAAATCAGTCCACTGATTGCAATCAGTACAATTTCGCATGTGGTTGAATGAATTTACAGAAGACAGTAGCCCCACCCAGAGTGCGGGTGCACCATCCAAAAGGTTTGTAGCCTGAATGGGATGAAAAGAAAAGCAGGCTGCTTGGTGCTTCCTGCTTCCTGCCTCCTGCCTGCCCTGCAGTCGGTCATTTCTCCTCTGCAGGCCCCTCTGCCTTGACACCCTGCCTTGGAACAAGCAGTCTGCAGACTGAACCTCTACAAAGTGCGAGCTGCAATGAAACTTTCTGACTTTGACATTGGGTATTGGGTATTTTGTTTCAGCAATGAGAAAAGTAAATCACTAGTAAATATCACTAGTAAATTCGTCTGACTCTATTTTTTTTTTTAATCTGCAGATTGTCTAAATTGCATGACTTACTTCTAAAAATAAACACAATTGAACAGAAGGGAACAAAAACAAACTAAATGGAAGAGCCTACTTGCATCTATACAGTTTTATTTAGCATTTCATGTCTTCACAATTCTTGACACACAAGAGGCAAACATACTGAGTTTACACCTTTGTGATCGTGAGAACATGGGGTGATTATTTCTGACAGTCTGTAAAATGAAGGAAAGACAGTTTGTCACATAAGGTGGGATTTAACTGCAGCACTAAAATTTTGATAAATAAGTGATAACATTTTTGGTTTTGTTAAAAAAAAGGAGTACTATGAAAACTAAATTATCTAGAATGAATTAAATTCTACTAAACAAAAAATTAAATAGACATGATATTGGCATATGTTTCCAGTATTTTCAGTATGGATTTGTCATTGCTGTGAAACTTTCCCTGTATTTTCATCACATATTTTGTAATTAATGAAGTACAGACTCTTTCCTTAATCTAGAGTTTATTTAATTTACATTGATAATTTTATTTAAAGCAGTCCAACTCAATCGGTGCTGAAGACATTAGAAATTAACAAAATAGGATAAATCAGTATAAACTATGAATATGTACATTTGTATGCTGTTGTAGTTCCTGGTAATGTGTTTCTTATTTTGTACTGAATTTTGCTCAATAGTTTTAAAAAATGACAGGTGACTTATACAAAAAAGTGTCTCATAAAATATATTTCACTTAAAATGTATTTTACCAATAAATATAATATCAATTACTGGTCAGTATATGTGTGTATACTGACTTTAATTCACTCTTAACTAATTAGATTTTATCCAAAGAAGGTAAAAGTTTTCCAGACCATAATTCAGTTCTTAATACATTCCCACATATACATAAATGTTCCCACAAAAGTATGAAACAAAAGCAAATTCAATCTTTAGGAGCCATATATTCCACAGAAAACATTTGATAGCTTTATCTGCTTGTAAACTTTGACATTGGAAAGCTTAAAAAAGGCTAATACTTTTCTAAAGCCTTATTAATAACAAATGAACTTTCTACTCATATTGCTATTAGCTACTCATTAGGCAGAAATTTCAGCATCATTGACTCCTTTTATCTCCCCTATTCTATCAATAAATTAATAAATGCTATCAATTCCACATGTTAAAACCCATGAAATCATTGGTATTCAGCTGCTCTTTAAATCTACACAGCAACTTCATTAGGTTCAAATCTCTCCGGTTCTCTCAATCCCCATTAGTGCTATTCCAGTGATTTGTATCCACACCATTTCTCCACAGTAGCAGCTTTCCTGACAGCCTCCGCGCAATTCTGTGGTACTCTCCCCTCTGCATTCAGAGCACTCTTTCCTCAGCAAAGACCAAGGACACTGTTACGGCTTGTCTGAACGTTGGAACAATCCAGTTCTGACTGTTTCAATCGCAAAGTTTTGGACTCTTTCCTTTTCTACAACCCAAATCCTTCCTACAACTAATCACCATGCCTTTTCTCAAATTTCAAAATTCAAAGTGATTTCCTACAGGAAACGCCTAACTTCTCAGTTCTGATTTCAGCGCATTATCGACCCTTATGGCCTCATAATTCTTATGTCAGGTTTGCAAGAGTCACTTTCCCATCCCTGGGGCAAAATATTCAAATCCACATATTAAAGGAGAAAAAGGTTTAATTTGGCTTACAGTTTCCAAACATTGAGTGCGTGGTTGGCTGGCTGGCTCCAGAGTAGAAATGGCGCAGTGGAATTGTGACAGTGGAACGGGCCGAAACACCAGGTCCTGGGGTCCCCCAGGGGAAAGGGCACACTTCGTTGTAAGCAGCTACGCTTATAGTCACAGGATGGCAGCAGAACAGGCAGGAAGAAGCGGAACCCAGGAAGAGAAACTCTCGAAGAGCCTCAGCACAACACAGGTTCTCAGTAATTAAAGGGTCAGACGCCCCTAACTCCAGGTGCCTCCCATTGAGGTACGACGCGTCTGAGAACAGGTGCCGCCCATTCCACCTTTCCCTGGTGTTGCAACTCTGATCTGCTGTCTCAGGCATCGCGATTGCCTAAGTATAAACATGGATAATTACCAGGATGGTGTTGCGCCCCCAGGTAAATGAAGGGAAAGAAGCGAAGCGGCTGATGCAAGATCTGTTTCTGACTGTATCAGAAGGGCAAGGCAGAGAGCTGCCCAACACGTGACAGCCAGGAAGCTGTGGGAGAGGACAAAGCAGGGGACAAGAGTACACCTTCCAGGTCAAGCCCCAGTGATTCCCCCCCCTTCCAGTCGGGTCCAATTTCCTTACCACACATCCAGCCAGGAGTTGGTCAGTAGGATGCTCCCCGACCAGTCAGCTTCAGAAGGCTCCACGTTTGAATGCATGAGACTTTGGGGGGACATTGATATCGAAATCAGCTAAACCATAACAGTATTATTCTAAGGACTGCTAGGCTTATCAGTATTTCCCACGGATGGTAAATTTATATAGGTACGATGACTTAAAAAACAAAACAAAAACAAACAAACAAAAAAAACCTTTACAAACTCCTTCTTGTAGGTCTTTCCATTGTGGATGTGTTATAGGCAGCCGATCAACTGTAATCTATCACAATTAACCATTTTAGTTCAAATATAAGCTGTTAATGGAAATCTGAAAATGTCTACACAAAATATAAACATACCTACATATATTTATGTAATTATTTGCAATGCTAGGAATTATTTTGTTATTTTGGGACAATGTCTCAATAGTTCTGAGTACCCCAGGCGGTGCGGGGGTGTCTCCAAATTTTGAACTTCCTGGTTCAGCCTCCTAGAGTTCTGGGATTAAAAGTGTCCACCACCACGCTGTGCTAAACCCAGTATTTTGAAAAACCAAAAGAATCTAATACATATTGGACATTGTTATGTGTGTGCAATTCAGCTATTAAATACGTATTGATCATCATCTCTGTGGTGGGCTCTTTTCTCTGCACTTGGACTAAAGAGTAGAGCATGACTCCTATGTGATTTTTTTTTTTCCCCCTCAAGGAATTTATGCTTTGGAGTGGTTAAGGGGGAGGGGGAGGTAAAGCAGCATGATGGATCTAGCCTCTCCAAACATCTTTATGTTAATACACTTATGAATATAACATTAAATTTCACAATACTGATTCTGTATTCACACTTCTACCTAGTTCTAGAGCTTTGTGGTTGAGAAGAGGATGGCAAATCAGGGAAAAGGTGTGGAGGTAAACGATGAAGAAAATTACCATTGTTTCCTGCCCAATGATACACCGAGCTGAATTTCTAATTTTAGTCAGGCCTGATCAGACATTACTTGTTCACAAAGAACTTAGTCTTTCAGTCAAATAAATTGTACCCTTAAAATGTTTTTCATATCAATTAAGTCCTATGTTTCAACATGATTACTAAGGAGATCAGAGCCTCTGTATATCAGAATTTCGTTGTGATTTTTTAAGGACTTGCTGGTAAGTGATTTGATATTTAAAAAAAATACATGTGCTTATTCATTCAAATGATGATTCTCAAGGCAACAACAAAGAAAATTGTACACAACAAAGGTTGAGAAATAAGCTAAGTAAATAAATATCATTACACAGAAAGCATCTTACCCATCACAGAAATGGCAAGACGTAAACTCTTGCAATGTTGTAGTGTTTAGATCATTGCTATAGACAGCAAGTTCTCACATGGGAATATGTGACTTCCAGGTTAATGCTGAAGCCTGTGTAATTAACGATTACATAAATTTAAAGTTGGAAGATCTCAAATTTTAAAATACCTATTTTCATTATTCCTTGAAAAATCAAATCTTGTAACACTAAGTTCAAATTCTTACATGAAAATAACCAAGTCGTAACATTATTCTGTGCTAATGAGAAAGCTTTTTCAGCAGTTTACTTCCTTCTCCACATTCCCGATTTTATGATGACCAGACTATGCAACCTCTTTATATGATCATTCATTTTCAAAGAGGAATCATGAAAGGCCCCATGTTGTACAATCATACCATTTTATATAAGCATTTATTTAGAAGAAAACAATCTTTAAAGTCATGTTAATAATTATTTCCTAAAAAAAAAAAAATCAAGATGAAATGTTTGTGAGTAAAAATCCTATGGTGCATAAAATACAAATTTTCCATTACATTCTTACAAGGAGAGATTAAGTGGATATTGGGTATACCTCAGGACATACACAGTTCCTCAAACCCCTTAGAGTCCTTGGATCTAATCTATTTGATTAGTTTTCTAGGTTTAATGGAATAATGATAATAGCAGGGAGTTTTTCCAAAATCATAAGAAATATTGAACATAAAAAGAAGCAGTTCATTTAAGTGTTTCTCACCTGTTCTTTATTTTTTTTTTTTTGCATTTTAAATTGAACCTAGGACAGATCAGTGCTGAAATGATCGTTGTTTCTTAAAGTAATGAAAAATTACCGAACCTAAATTCCTTATTTTTATGGTTTATTTACTTAAAGACTGAATGTGATTTGCAATTAAAATCATGTGCACTCCTATATTCCTGGCACTTTGGAGACTGAGGCAGGAGGATCACTGTGAGTTTGAGGCCTGCCTGGGCTACATCATAGTGAGAGCCTGTTTTAAAAAACAAACAAACAAACAAACAACAAACAAAAAAAAGGAAACCTAACAAAGGCTATAACGCAACTGATTTTTAATAATTTAAGCAAGACAACAATATTCATTAATTAAATAATTGCCTAAATATTTTTTGGGAGGTGTCTTTATAGTAAATAAAATACTTCTTTATTAACGTGGATTTTTTAAAGTTAAATTTAAATGAATGGCAGTTAGAGAAGACACTATGTCAAGAATCTTTCTTGTAGCAATTCATTTTAAGGTCATTACTTTATTCAATACTTGTTCTTAATTTTGTCAACCTGAGATCTCTCTTAGTCATCCTAATGAGACCCTTCACTTCATTCCCTTTTATTCTTCTCCAATCTCCTATTTAAACTCCTATTTAAAGGGTTCTGATTTTGTTTCTTCTTTCTGGTTTAGTAATTCAATGATGGGATCCTTCTTGAATTTCTTTTGCTTTTTCTAAAACTCTACTTGGCTTCATGTTAGATTTTATGAAAAAATATTTCTCAGTTTTTTTCTTTTTCCTTTTTATTTTCCAACTCTTACATTTTAATTCATTGTTCATTTAGACTCATCATTTTCTTCCACATCTTCTCTTGCTTTTTGCGTCATAGTTTTTTTGTTTGTTTGTTTTCTGAGATCTTTGTTAAATAAATTCTCTTTTATGATAGTCTCTTTTTTCTTTATACATCCATTTCCTTCTATCTGGAAAAATTATTCCTCAGCAAATATCATTATCATTTACTACCCAATGTTAATGCCCTATTTTAATATTTTATGATTAAAATATATTTAAATATAAGAATAAAGGATAGAAAATAAGGATAATTGAAAAGACAAAATGATAAAAAAAATTGGTAAAAAAAGATAGTAAATTTCACACAAAAATCATATAAAAGAAAAACAGGTACCATTATATATTCTCTCAGAAATTGGGTTATTCTAAAATCTTAGCCCCAGACATTTTGGTATAAATTTTTTCCTGTATTACAGCTGAATTGTATAATAACATTTGTTCTATTTTTCAAAAAACGAATGCTTATGAAACAATAAACAAGTTTGAGAAAAACCCATGTAGCTTATCTTTATACAAAGACTCACATTTTGCAATTTCATGTACATGATTAGGTATAATCATAATTGTAGTGTTAAATATAATCTGTTTCTTAATTATAACTTAATTGATTTAATGTGACAAAATTTTTTGCCTGTTTTCTTCTTTTTCATTTAGTTCAAACAAAATTAATTTTAATAAAACTGAAAAATAAGAATTTTATTTCATATTTTTCTTTTATACTTCATGAAAAATGATGCAATACCTTCAACAATGCTAAAAGAATTCCTTAGAAGTCATGATTATTTCATTATTTCACGACTCTTCTGCATGATTACATCATTCTGCTCTTTTCTTCTTATTTGAGCCTTTATTTCGGGATACTTGATAAATGCATAATTCTTAGATCACTGAAATAGTGAATATTTTGTTACATGAAAAAAAATCTCTAAAATTCTATATCTTAGATTTCTAAACATATCCAAAGGACAGAAATACTAATTGCAAGATTGCATGTATTGTTTTATTCTTTCAATAACTACTTCTGTTCTTTCAGAGACCTTTGAAGGAGAATAAAAATGGTAAAATAAAAACTGTTTCAAATAATTTCAAATGCTTAAAACATACATGTTTTCAAATAGGTATGGTTCTTCAAACATAAATCTGGGTCTCTGATTGAAATTGTATGCCAAAGAGTAAAAATAAATGTTTAATATTTCCGTTGCCATGAGTAGTTATTTTATCCTTCTAGCTAAAAGGTCCTGATTTTTTTTTTTTTTTTTTTTTTTTTTTTTTTTTTTTTTTTTTTTTTTTTTTTTTTGTTTTTAGGTTATAAAATTTCCACCAAAAAAAAAAAAAAAAAATCTGTGGTGGCCTGCCTTTGTTTAAGAATGGCAGAATAGAAAGCTAATAGCAAGCTCCATATCGTATTTTTGCTCCAGATGTGCTGTTTCTATGCGGAATATATGATGATTACATGTCTTTTTAAAAAATTTATAAAAATGGTTGGATTTTCCAAAATAATACCATTCCATCCTGACTGGATGCTAATGGCCTTTAAACCGGAATCTTAGTCATTGAAGAATATGAGAGGGTCAGTGGCACAGCATTTACTGTACATACGCAATCAGACTTGCTGGTTCCATGTCTCATGTTCCTTCTGATCTCCAGACTACTAACTCTTTCAAGCTCAGAGAAGAATCCTTCCCCTTGCATTGAGGAAACTATGGTTCCTTGTCTGCATAAGACAGAGGTCCAAGAGAATCTAAATGCTTTAAATCATATATATATATATACACACACACATACACATATATATATACATATGTACACACACATATATATATAATACATATGTATTTGCATATATATATGCATATCTTGGGAATACTCCATTGTGTTCTCACTACTGCATTTATTTTAACTTGGAGGTATTTTTAGATGAAGGATTCTAAGGTATAAATCACATGGGTTTTAAATCTTTTTATTTCATCTTATAAGTCATCAGTCTCTGTTCAGACACTTGATTACAGTTTATCAATTTATTGTATTTCCTTCAAAATTTAGAGGCAGTCTTTTTCTCTTTTATTCAATTAATGTTTATCGTTTAGTGTTTTTAAAAATGCTCAGTGCTCTTTACCAGGTGTGACAAAAAAAGCAAAAATGAATGGGTGTAATTTTGCATTTTATCCACATTTTCCCGTTTTATTCTGTATTATCCAATCAGCTGATTTCTTAGAATTGTTGTAGTGCATTTACTGTAGTGTTGGTTATTGCCTACAATTAATTTAAAAGATGAATGAAGTCCTTTCCAATACTCTGTGTGTGGTGACCTAATGAGGACACTAATAATAAAATTACAGTTGTGTTCAAATGAGTTAAGAGGCAGAATAAGAACTGAGGTTTGTTTTCACAAAATTATTTTTCCTCAACATCTAAACAACGTGCTGTACCATTAAAAATAAATATTTTATGAAAATTAATTTGATGAGCATCAATTTCAAATTTTAATTGTCATTACTCTATTTAGAGCCCATCTATCAAATTATATTTTAAGTCAATATGCAAGAAATGTAGGATTAATTAATTTATTTATATGCTTAGTTTCATTACAGCAAACTTCTCTGAATTTTCCAATACTTTGTTTTCATCTAAATGTAAAATTATTTCACCGCCAATTTAAGTTATTCTAGAGATGCATCTGAAAAAATAGAAATGTCCCAACTCAGTAGACATCCTTTTCCTCTAGAAAGTAACTTCTCTTCTAGTTTGCATAAGTATTCTACTTCAATTGCTGTCCAAACACTAGAATGGATGGATTTGTGTTTAAGACAACGGAATTAATCTCCATGTATTTAAACTTTGAGGGTTTTTTTTTTTTTTTTAAGCTGAGTAGGTTTTAGTATCTTAAGGGAATTAATGGCTTTTGAGAGTGATTTTTATATCAACATGCTTCAAAGATTTCGTAGGTTTCAGGCAACCATTTTAAAGATATTTTGTTCAAATAATGGATTTGTTTTATTCTCAGATAAGTCGCCCGGTAATCCCTTTGCAGCTTATAGCTGTTGTTGCCAAGGTTAATTAATTAGAAATATTAAAGCTTGGATTAGCACTTGGACCTGATTCACAAATCATTTGCTTGAAAGTATCTAAGTTTCCCAGTAAATTTATTTTTGAAACTTAATGCCACACTAGAGAAAAGTCGATATTTTTAAATTTTTGTAGATGGATACACTAAGTATGCCATAAGACATTTTAAAAAAGAAAAAAAAAAAAAACACAAGAGGTTTCTAACTGGGTTCACACCACCTGATCTGACTTAGCTATACATACTCCCAGCTATTTCTGGAAGTTGCTATTGAGTCATTTTTCTACATATGGCTTATTTATGGGAAATTTTTTAAAGTGCCTCAGTTTCAGAAAGACAAGTGAATTGTACAATTTTTTTTTGTTGAAAACCATCACATGTAATTCTGAAACATTTAGAAGGATTTGTTACTGATCCTTGGTGACTGAGCTAGGTGCTGGGAATCTACGTGAAATCAGCTGAAACTGGAAAGTGCGCGCATTTCTGGGAATGATGTCGGCTATAAATTAGAAACTCCAGACTTTTAAAAATAAAAAATAGAGACCAGTATTTTTCACCCAGTGGGGTTATGTTAAATCCATTACCAATGTACAACGAAAGAAAATCTAGACAGGGACATGCCGGCAGGATTTTTTGCTGGCAGAAAAAAAGACAAAATACAGAACGTGTCTTCACCAAAGTTTGTGTATGATCTTTTATTTTTGTATGCTAAACGAGAATATGAAGCTTCAAACGGCAATCAATTCTAGTTTGGGCAAAAAGCCAAAATCAATAGTCTAGTAAAGAGTCAGAAAACATTTTCTGTAAGGAGCCAGAGAACAAATATTTTAGGCTTTCGGGATCGTATGATGTTTGTCATAATCACTCAACTCTGTCACTATAAGTGCAGAAATAGCCACTGAAAATGTGCAAACAAATGAATGTGGCTGCAAGCCAGTAAAATTTAGTGGGCATTTAAATTTGAATTCTATACAATTTTCACCTACCAAGATGATTTTTCTTTCATTTTGTTTTCAACGATTTAAATACGTTGAAATAATTCTTGGCTCCTATCTACTGCTAAGCCAAGTTGTGAGCTAAATGTAGTTCAGAGATTATAATCTCCCGTTACAGTAGCGCGCAAAGTAATCTGCGACTAATAATGGGCTCGTATCACGCAGAGGTTAATATTAGCTCACTGCATTCCCGTACGTATTTGCCAAATAATTTCTTGCTTTAAAAGAGCTTTCTTTTCAAGGGTCTATTTCTTCAATGAGATAATATTTATAGAGAAAAATATTAGAATATGAAAACATTGAAATTTTATGATATTTATACCAGGAAGTTTAAATTTTATATCCTTTATACTTTAGGTTTAGAAAACTACATTTATATTTTCCTTTTCCAGTGAGGAAAATTTATTTTGTTGCTGACTAACAGGTAGAAAATCTTAAAAAGCCAATCGTTTCCTTTCCTCAGTTCTGCACTGAGGCTGATGACAGGGAATTTGCTTCATGTACTAAGTTAGAAGAGTATGCTAGTATTTTGAGCAAACAAAGTCACAGAAAGGAGTGCAGTAAGTAGAACTGGACATTCAGTACTATCTCTTGGATTAAATCTTGTACTTATTTTTTTTTAAAAAGGAAAAAAAATGGGAAGCTGCCAATGAACAGAAACAGCTTCTGGCTGAGAGACTGATGATTTGAAAAGTTCTTTCAGTAATTTAGGCCTGAGTATGCAAATATTGGAGTTTAAAATATATCAAGGAGTTTAAAACACATCATAGATTTCCACCTGAGACACAAGAAATTCTCTCCTATGGAAATAAAGGTCAGCCAGGAAAAAATAACCATTATTAAAATTGAAAGCTGGAATTTACTGTAGTCAATTTGCCAGTGTGACCTCTCTGTTCTATCTACTGTCCCAGAACCAAATTCAACCTGAGGGAAAATAACTTCACTCATCACGCTGAATTTTCTTTATTATTCTTCTATACATCACAATTTATGTTTCACAGGTAAAATAAAAAAGCAGATGTACCAATGAATAAATTGACATGACTGAAAATCAAAGAGAGTAGGTAACAGAAACATATTAACACAGATTAGAATAAAACAAAATAATGAAATATTCAGAGTAGAGATTTTAAAATAATCGAGAGTCAGTAAAATATTTAAATGTAATAGATACCTCCATGGAGAATTGGAAAATATTGAAATTATTATATTTGATGAATGCAGGGAAATTGTGAAAATAATACATAATAATAGATCAACACAATTGAAGAGTGAGCATAAAATACATTTCCAATGTGAGCAAAGATGTTGAAAGAGATAGAATATAATCAAAACAGTATTTTAATTCTATGAAATATATGGCAGAATTCTAATATATAGGTACACGGGGCCCTGTAAGAAGATAAGAGAGAATGTGAAAAATGAAATGTACGTGCTCTTAATGACAGTAGCACAAATATCAAGAAGCGCTGTGAACGTGACATGGCAATAAAACTCGTAGGTGCTGCGGTGACAGCACAGTACAATACAGACAAGAAGAAAACCTTTAAAGTGCTCAGAGAAAATACTTACTGCCTTCCAAGAAATTCTCTCCTATGAAAAGGAGTTTCTAATTATAGTGACCTCTTAACAAAAAGAGTGAAAAGTACAAACCAAATGGAATGTCTTTAAAGACCCACAAGGAAATTCTAAGACAAACTAAATTCTAAGACTGACTAAAAATATTCCTCAAGAATATAAATGAAATTTTCTGGCAAAAAATAATTGAAAGAATTTATCCACAGAAGTTCTATGAAAAAGGAAAATACACCCTAAAGAAAACAACAACAACAACAAAAAAAAACAAAAAAAAAAACACATACAAATTCATAACAGTATGAAGAGTGAAGGAATACTAAACATAAAGGCGAATGTAATTGAATATGTGATATTCTCAAATATGGGAAATAATTTACATCTTCAACAATTAAAACACATGAAAATTGTATAACAAAAATATGTTAATATCTATGTGCTACAAAAATCAAAGAAACATTGTATGATCTTTAAAACAAAACAAAATACTGAAAGTGAATAAAATTGTTTTTAATTTTAAGTAGTTGCTATAAAAATTTACCACCAGTCTGGAAGCCAATGTAAAATTTTTCTCTCTCACGTTTTTGATTTTTATTTATTTTGTTTTTGAGACCAGGTCTTGCGATCCAGTTTAGGCTAGACTTGAACTCACTCTCTAGCCCAGGCTGGCCTCAAACTCAGGGCAATCTTTCTGCCTCAGCCTCCAGAGTGCTACAATTACAGGTGTGCACCACCATGGCATCTTCTCTCACAGTTCTGATGAACAGAAGCTCCAAATCTGTACTGTTTAGTTTTCTGATGTATAATGAGGTCAGGTAGAAGGAATGGACTTCAGCCACTAATCCCAATACCTCAGCTTCATTAGATTAAGATATGGCCAGCAAGGTAGTGAAGCATTTTTCTGAGGGGGTCTGGGTGTGTCACAGATATAACTATATTGTCCCTCGCCCATTCCGCTCCGGCGCTGTTGCTCTATGCTGCTTCATGGCAACCGTGAACTAAGCAGCTTGCTTCCAACACACCGTTCTCTCATGCTGTTTCTGCTTTGGATCCTGCTGCTCATCTACTGAAATTACTGAAACGATGATGCTAAATGTAACCTCTTGTATTTAAATTATGGTTGTCAGGTATTGTGTCTCAGCACAGAAAGCTAACAAGTACATCTCTGTATCATATAAGTAGATGCTATCAATTGCAATTTCTCCATCAGAAATATATATTTGTTCATTCTGTGCCATAGAAAATATTTAATGAAAATATACAAAGATATGACAGAATTCCTCTCCTCATCATTAAAATTCTTATATACTATATTACAATTTAAAACATTTCTGCATTTTCCCATGAGAAAGGACAATTTTTTCATTTTTTAAATTGGTAAGTAACAAAGATAAAATCACTCTTACAAAACCCTAATTCTTCACCAACGTAGAGTCAAAAATAGATATAAAAATAAATCCATAACCTCCCTGGTGAGCTTTTCCACACGTGAGACTCTTCAGGGAAGGAACCATTAATTCAGGATAGCCTCTTTCAATTTCTGTTTCCATTCAGGAGGACATAAGGTTATATTTTCTCATAAAGCAATTTACATAATGATTCAAACTAATGTTTTCAGGCTAAATTTTTGGGCAGCAAGATAATCACAAAAGTTCTAAGGAGATTAAGTAGGTGCCTGAATAGCAAGTTGCTGATGACATCAGACAATTAAAAATTATAATAAGAAAACCAACTTCTTGCCCGTCTGGGCCTCCCAATTCCATTCAAGTTTTAAAATCTACATTTACTCCAAGACAGAACTTGACTTTTTGAAAGCTGTCTATTCTTAAAGGGAGGTGAAGTTTCAAAGTCATTTAATTAGTGTCATAATAAAATTCTCTTACATGAAAAAACCCAAAATATAAATAAAGAGTAAAATAAAAGATAATAGGAAATACTGAGAGCTTTCTCAGATGGGAAGGAAATCAAGTGGTGGAGGGAGAGAAAAGGAGGAAAAGATGCTGAAAAAAGGAATTAAGATCTGTTATGTACATAAAGCAACTCCACACAAAAAAGTGAACATTTTGTACTAACAAAAAGCAAATAAATAGAAATATGAGAAAAATTACACATCTAAATTTTCAGTAGCTCTGCTGCAATATTTTTTTTTTCTTGGAATCTTTTCAAATGTCCTTTTTCTCCCAGGAAATTCTATATGAACAGAGAGAGGGATATGGCAATATCACAAATTGTAGCATAGAGTATTAAATCTTGCTAATTTTGGAAATTATATATTTCAACACACTGTAAAATGTGATTAAATTCCAAACACACAGATTACATAGATGAATGCAAACATACATTCAATGAATAAACTATCTCTCACTTTATGTTGTTTTATATGTAAAACATAACATCTTCTGATTTTTCTATTATGAACATCACATTAGACATTTCAAAAAAGTAAGTGTATCTGGTAACGCCAGTATTAAAAATATTCAACATTTATATAACAACATAATTCATTTGGGTATTAACATTTATCTTTACACTAAAATAACCACCAATTATTCAAAATGTAAACATGCTATACTTTCCAGCTGCTGGCCACATAGTCTTGCTCTTTGTTTGCATTTTCCTGAAATTATTCAGGACACTGTTTTAAAATCAGTGTCTGAAAACTTCATTAACCGAATCACTTTAAAGTTTCTTTCGGGTATTTGATAGTTCTTTCAGGATTTAGTAAGATTTTCTTCATTTCTTATATCATTATTTTTACATTTCTTTAGATTTTGTGTGTTTTTAAAACAAAATGCTTTGTACAATATGTAAAAAGAAAACTGTAATAAAATTTGAGGAATTAATAATGTTACCTCCCTGCAGAGGTCTTTCTATTGACTTCAGGTAGGTGGTTGTGAAAATAAACAACTCTACAAAACCCCAATACACTTTTTAGTTGTTCAGATAATTCGAACCGGCCTTTCTTCCTCTTACACAATTTTTTGTTCAAGCTTCATCCTGGGTGGTAAAATCAGATTGTGCAGCTGATCAAAGATTCACATGCTCTGAAATATTCATGCTATTATGAAATGCTCTCTCTGTGTACAAAAGTCTGAATTGTCAGGTATGGCTTTCTGGCTTCCCTTTACCTTCTGCACCTTTGCATAAAGCCAAAGTTGTGGAATTAACTCACCACCTGAGTTAATACTTCTGCTCTGAGTGAGTTCAGTCTGAACAATTTAGTCTGCATTATCAAAATTAGAAGCACCCTCACGTTTTCCCCTGTTTGGTAAGAAAACTTTAAAAATAATACTAAATTACAAAACAGTCCATTAGTCCTTTGAAAATATTTGCACTACATTTACAAATGAATTTTGGGGATGGAGATTATTACAGGTGAGTTTTGCTTTAGAAATGAAATGTTGTAAAAGGTCACTTGCGTCCTTTTATCATGTTAAATGATTTATTTGTTTATTTATTTATTTATTTATTTTTTTTGAGACAGTCTTGCTGTGTAGCCCAGGCTGGCTTCAAACTTGCAGTGATTCTCCTGCCTCAGCCTCTCAAGTGCTGAGATTACAGGGGTATGCCACCAGGCCAAGCTAAATGATTTATTTTTAAAAATATTTCATTTGGGCCATTCTTTTAAATTAGGGTATGCATTATATAAATTATTATCATTCTCTGTTTTGCATTATTTTTCATAGAAAAGAGAATGGTACTTTTTTATATTTTTAAAACTTTTTTATACTTTTATGGATATATACATGTGTTATATTAAAATAAAAAACAATGTTTCATAGAAACATTATTTTTAAAAAATGATCCTGGCCCTAATAAGTAAACACAAACTCCTGAGAAATATTTTTTGACCTGTGAATAATGATTTTGCTGCATGTTAGCTTACTTCAAAATATTATGTATAATATCATTTTTAGAAACTTGAAATGTTTGAGTACTCTAATCATATACTACTGGATATGATTTGTTATACATCAGCAAGTGATTAAGTTATTATAATAGATTTTGTTCCTATTACAATAATTGCTATTGTCAAAAATTAGTCAAAATACAAATTTAGACCAATTTGCAACACAAACTCTTACAATAATCTAGAAAATAATGAAATTCTGCCATTACTAGAGGAAAATCTCTGTTTAAAATATGTCCTTCCAAGAACAGTATGGATTTAGCATTATTTCTTTCTTTCTAGAAGTCATCTAGGAAGATAATGAACTCATAAATATTGCAGTACACTGAAAATGAAGACTTCCTACTATCACTGAAACACACGTGACCTTTTATGCTGTCATATGAAATCTATGTTGTGAATGTTTGGAGAACATACTAAGAGATTTATAAAATTGTTATTCACACTCGTGCATTTAAAATAATTGTTTGGTTGTGCTATTCATAATGTAATGATATAAATTTGACATTTTCTCTTCCAAAATCTCTCTGAATGTCTGAATCAAATGTTCGCTATCAAACAAAATGTGTATACCTACGTAATACCTAGAACTAGAAGATTTTTGTGACTGTCTGTTACGGATTCTTCAATATAAAATTTCTACTTTACATCAGAGATAGGAACCTGACATAAACTTCTGACACCTGTATCAGAGAAATTTGGACAATCTGATAATTATTTATTCAGTAGTATGCTATGACATTAAAAATATTATATCTGTCTTATAAAACTAGGTAATGGAAAGTAATATATGCCTAAAATAAACACAAGAGAAATGATTTGAAAAATACACAGCCAGATCAAGAAAATCTGCGAATTTGATAATGGAAACAATTTTAAAAATCCATGAAACAAAAAAGCACCTGTTTCATCAATAAAGATTAATAAAAGTGATAAAAATTCTTGCCAGACTATCCAAAAAAGACAAAATTTACCAATATTAGAAGTGAGAGATGACTCATAATTATTGGGCATTGGAAAGATAGCAGAAAAATACTACGAACAACACTATCCATACACTATTGAAAACTATTAGAAAATTACCAATTTCTTAAAAAGATAAAATCCACCAAGATTTGTACAATAAGAAATCAGATTATTTCAGTAGCTCTACCATCATAAAAGAAATAGAATCATCATTTTATAATCGCTCATAAAACAGATGGTTTCCCTCAACTGCACAAATATTTTTTTTTTTTTTTTTTTGTGGTGCTGGGGATCGAACTCAGGGCCTCGTGCTTGCAAGGCAAGCACCCTAATCACTGAGCTAAATCCCCAGCCCCAACTGCACAAAATTTTGAAGGAAGAAATTGTACCAATTCTCTAAAACTTCTTCCAGGAAATAGAAGCACAGAGAATAATCTTTACAATTGTTGAGGCTTATATATTTGTGCATTTGATTTGAAAATATGCCCATAAAAATCACCACATGAATTTTTGCAGAAACTGATTCATAAACACCAACAATGGAAGCCACCAGGAAGTCCTTCGAATGGTGAGTGAATAAACAAACTGTGATATATCCACACAGTGGAATGCTATTTATCAATTCCCAAAAAAGGAACTACAAAGTAATAAAAGATGTGGATGAACATATACAACCGTGACTTGAGAGGGACTGGTTCAATCGCTGAGGCACGATGTATTTCACAGGGCCCTAAAATTATTTTGCATGATATAAAATTATTGGATAAATCATGTTACTCATTTGTATATATCCATAGAACTGTATAGCATAAAAATAAACTTTATGTAAGTTAAAATAGTTTAAGAGATCAGACAGTCCCCACTGGAATACCTGTTGTGGCAAAAATTGAATTATATTGCAAATTTATGGAATAATAAAGTCACGGATTGAAAAGGCAATAGTTGAAAAATAAGTGGAGTCTAAATTCAGAGTTTCTGATCATAACATCATGTCATCCTTGATAAAATTATGTGCCATACAGGACGGATTAATAATCTGAAACCGTGTACGTATTTTGAAATTGAGTAATTATGTCAGTGGATGGCAAAACACTGGAGAACAGATTTACAGAAAGGAAGGGAAAGAGGCACGAATGATCCACATGTTACAGTGTTAAAGTTGGAGACATTAGCATGTTATGTTTAGCATCTGTAGATACAGATATTTCATATATGAATGTTTATGGATATGTGTGTACACAGGGTAGTATCTAAACATTCATTTCCTTGGTCTGTCATCTAGAAAGTCCTTGAAGCAATGACTCACAGTAGCAACAAGCGTGACTGGTGGCCAGATGCTAGTGTCCAATACTGTTCTCCAGGAAAAGATGCCGGAATTCCTCAGAGAGCTTGTCGATTCTACAGCCTGAACAAGCAATATACATGATGAAGCTGGAGACTCATGCAACACCGAAAGGAAGCAAGATGGAAAACCAACCAGCTAGTGGAAAAACCTACATGGAAACGGGTGAAAGGAGCTGTGGAGCAAACTGAATATATGCCTCCTCGACTCAGGTTGAACTTTAATTACCATCATAAAAATAGTAAGATATGAAAGCTTTTGAGATGATCAGGCTTGGAATCTTGTAAGTGGAACAAACACTGTTATAAATGAGACAGTTCAGACTCTTTTTCTGTCTTTGGCCTCCCACATCAATCCCGTGCACCATGCCTTTCTGTTGTTCCACACACAACATTCAAGGAGCCACCTTCCAGTCAGACTGGACGACCCAGAGATGCCTTGAGGCTGAACTTCCCAGTCTCCAGAATTGTGAGCCAAAAGATTCCTGTTCTTTATAAATTCCCCAGTTTCTGATATTTTGTCATCTCCTTAGAAGTCATTGAAACCAGATAGATAAATAGATAGATGATAGCCAGGTAGGTAAATAGACAGATAGATGATAGATACACAGATAGCTACATAGATAAATAAGCAAGTTGTTTTTCTAGGACAATTTCTCTCAAAAGTAACCTTAGACATTCGACTTAAAATCACCTAGTACCATCATTTAAAGAATTTCTGAATTCAACACTAGCCAACTCATGCAGAATAGCTAAGGGCATTTTTTTGTTGCACCTACAAGGAAAACCACTTTTCTGGGGTTATTAAATTGCTTAGCAAAATATTGTACTAGTACTGTAACTACGGTTAGAGTAGACGGTTGACATGGAAAATACATATTTTTGTAAAGAATCTCATGTTTCTCATAGTAGACTAATTGAATTCACCTGCAAATTCTTCATCTTGCCTTTTGAATTTTCTGGAGAAGTATAAAATTTAAGTGGATTTTTTTTGTGCACCTGATGAAATGCTCCATCCTTTATTTTGAAATTTTCCTGTGCTCTTTGTATCCTAGTTGTCTAAAACTCGCTAGTCATGCTTCCATGTGCTAATAATAGCAATTGAAAGCATTTCAGTTTGGAAGCAGTAGCTGTAATTATATTACTTTCCTATAAATAACACAGGGATTGATGCTTTTATGATGAAAATGAGCACGAGCAATTGAATATGTATGGCTCAGAGTCTTTTTGGAAGAAAATGTGACAGCATTGAAAACATGCAATTACCAGAAATACCTACAGTGATTAAAATGTTAATTAATGACAGTTTCTTTTATTATCTTAAACAAAATCACACTACATATAGAACAAGTGAAATTCTCTTATAAAATTTAAGCCTTATTCAATCATCGAGAAATATTTATTTTCAAATCAAGTGTATGAAGCAAAGTGAAATCATCCCTTGTAATTTTCTTCCACACACCAAGTATTGTAAAACTTACCATCGAGTTCTCATGTAAGAGACCAAGCAAAGTAGAGTTAAAACCTTTTAAAGCATGTGAAATTCAGGCTTTTGTTATTTTTCAACATGAAATCCAAAATGCTTTGGAATAATTCAACAGCAACATTCAATGAAAATACTACATTTATTATGAGATTTTGAATGGAAAGCAATCTTCTAGGATAGAAAATACTTGTATGATTAATTCAATATACTAACTCCATGTAATTCCCAAATTATTTTTATTATTCCTTAGGAAATGTTTTTTCCATTCTGTTTGTTCAGTAACAAAGTTTTTAGTCTAAGACTTCCGCTCATTAAATACTTCTATAATGATGTAAAAAAATAGAGGTTCTCGTAGGTTAGAATACAGGCTTCATTCTCCTAATATGGTATTGTATGAGTATTACTTTTTGAGATAGAATAATTTTAACCTTATAAATCCTCATAAATAATCTAGAGGTTTATTTAGTTAAAAAAAAATTTTGATCCATTTCTTCTGCGATTCATTTGTATTATAGTGTAGTTAATCCATGGTGAGGGAAAAATCATATACATGTCTCCACTGTACTTCATATTGAAATATTGTTATGGCTCATGTCTAGATGTCCCCCAAAGCCTCTTGCAGTCATAGTTGGGGCTCTTCAAAGGTGGCTGGATCTAAAATGTGCATTGCTGGGATTAAGTGTCCGATGCTGATATTAAGGGTGTGTAGTTAGGAAATTAGTCCACAGATTAGTTTGGCATAGTTCTGACTGTGGGAAATGGGAAGGCCCACCCTGGTGTGAGCGCTCACTGGCTTAAGGGAATGTAACCTGGATAGAATGTAAGAATCAGAGAGTGCTGCTATAGTCGCTTGCTACCTGCTGCCTGCCACTTTGACACTTCGCTGCTTTCCTGCCTTCTGCCCACCGTGGGCTGTTCCTCCTGTGCAAGCCTCTCTGCCGTGCCAGCCTGCCAACTACTAAAACTTCTCCAAACTGGAAACTTCTCCTTTAACTTTGGATGTCAGCTATTTTGTCTCAGTAATGAGAAAAGTAACTAAGACAGATACCATGCTAAATAGCCTATTTTGAAATATAATGTCTTTATTAATTTATTTTAGTTTGTACTACAGGGTCCAACAGAAATATTAATTCTATACAAAAACACTCAAGTACATTTCTCCAGAATTCCCTTTATTGTAATCACCTGGTCAGATCCAAAATCAAGTATACCCCAAAGACAATTATCCAGCGGTGCTCTCGATCTGTGTCTTGCATCTGGATTATGGATTTATGATAATTTCTTCAAGTTTTCTTTAGCTCTTTCCATTTCACCTATGCTAATTCTGTAACTGTTCTTGCACAGAACAATAACAAAAATCTTTTTTACCTACATCTCCCTCCATTACATATCTCATTTTCCATTCACACTCAAATTATTTCTCAAAAGAATTCTCTATAGTCAATATTTGAAAACTGCTTGCCTTATACTTCCTTATTCTTACTCCATTAGACAATTTTCACTATCCTTACATACTGCTAAATTTCATGATTGATAATTACCCCTATAAACATTTGTCATAGTTAATTATTCCATCCTTGGTGAAATACTTTATTCTCTTCAGCTATTTCTATTATTCTTCTAGCTTCTGCTACTGTTCACTTTCTGAAGTTAATTCTTACTGCTCAAGAATCCACTGAGTAGAGAACTGTATGAGTTAAGTTTTCCAAAGAAATGGAACCAATGGAAGATAGTTATATAGCTAGATTTATACATACATATGTAATTATAAGAGTGGATTTATTATAAGAATTGGCTCATTTGATAAAGATGCTGTGAATTCACATATGATGTTATCTACAGATTGGAGAACCAGGAAAAATGGTCATGAAATTCAGTCTAGGTCCACAAACCTGAGTTCCAAGGAATAAAAAGCTTGAATACTTGCATCTGAAGGTCCAAGAACAAGGATCTTCAACACCTAAAAGAAGAAGATAGATGTCCTTGATCAATTAAAAAAATATATTCACCCCTCTTCTGCCTTCTGTTTTATCTGTGTTCTCAATAGTTGGTTGTGTCTGTTAAGGTTGGATCTTAGTTCAATATACTGAGATTAAATCATATCTTTTGGAAGCATACACACAGATACATCCTGAAATAAGATTTTGCTACCTATCTGAACATTTTTTAACACAGTCAAATTGACACAAAAATTATCAACAAAACAAAACAAAAAAACGAAAAGAAGAGCAACAAAGTAATAGAAAAACCTGTGCTGGGAAAACATGAGACAAATTAAAATCAGAATATCAAATTTAATATCAGAATACAGAGCTATAAAGTCACACAAAAGTTCCATTTAATATAATGGACATTATAGAAAAATAAAATAAAAATATTCAAAAAGAAATAAAAATCACCCGTCACAAATGCCTGAAGGCTCCATGTTCCGATCCTTGTTCTTCTGTGTCTTTCTCCTTTCTCAAGCAATTACATTCACTACTATGAAAATAAATTGCCTTAAATTGGGGGAAGTCTCATACATAACTCCCTCTGGATCTTGTTCTTAATCCCTAAACTGATTTCCCCTTAAAATATATAAGAAATACCTCAGTCTTCACTTGCTCACATGGAAACTCCTCGTCATCTTTCCAAAATTTCCCTTCAGGTCTGCTCCCTCCCAATCACCCTGACAACTCCGTTAACTCATCGTGTTTCCACAAGAACACCTCTCAGTCCTATCTGACTGGATGGCCTCCTGTGTAATAGAGAAGCTAGTTATATCAGAACTAGCATAGCCTCGTGAGTATTCCTTCTCATTTTCTTTACCTTCTTTCATCCCTGCTCCTATTCCTCCTTTCTACTTTTCTTTCTCCTCCCCTTCTTCTCCCTCTTCCTACCCTAGTTTCTCCTCCTCTTTGTTTTCCATAGCGTACTGACTATGTGATTACCAAAATAATGCAAGGCAGGACGAAGTCTTCTGATGACTTCCCATTTTACTGAGTACTCATATCTCTATCTTTATCTTCATCTCAATCTCTGTCTCCACACATTTACCTATATATAGACTTATGAGAATTTCTACCAAGTGCTGTTATTTCTTCCATTCCTTTCACTTCACTGAACTAATAATGAACTCACTTCTGTTACTCAAATAAGTCAAAAATTGTTATCAACATTGTATTGTCCTTGATTTTCTTTCTACCTAAAAGCCTCTTTTCCCTTATATCCAAGTCTTCCTTCTGCCCTCATCTCCTGCAGTTGATCGCATTTCATTTGCAAAAGGGAGGCTTTCTGGGCCCACGTTATTGAAACAAAAAAATCTCTAAAGCATTCTCTGTTCACTCTGCTTACCTTCCTTTGTTTCTTGAATACTAGCTTACTATTAATGCTCAGTGTTATATATCTTTATTGTTTTTCCTCTTCTATGTTGAATGGAAACTGCCAGGAACAAGGCAGATTGTGTGGAGAATACTCCAAAATTATTCTTTGAATGAATTAATCAAGATTTCTATTTCATTTGGTGGGAATTTTTCTTCAGAGGATAGCAATACACCAAGATTTCTGAAAAGTTATTTTTGTCAAAAATTCTAATATTCACTTCTCATTTTCAATACATAAAGTACACTCTATTTCAATAATAAAATATTTGAAATGTTAACAGAAATCACTCACGTATATTTTGGACACTTCAAGTCCAATTATTTTCATCAATACAGTGAAATGGTGGAATACTTTTAACTTATCCATTGTAAATAATACTATATGGCACAATATTTCTAATAGCTAGTAAATTGTGGGAAATATTTTAGGAGTAATACAGCTGGAAGAAAATCATAATACTGCTAATGCCAGTATATACATATAATATATATATGTATATATATATATAATTTTCCTTATTCCAAAAAAATCTTTCCTTGTCAAAACTTTCTTTTCTATGAGAGTATCACATTATCTATAAGCAATTTTCTAATTTACTTTAACTCAGTTTGGAATGTCAACATTTTGTAAGAGCAATAAACATCTATTTTATTAATTGCTTTATCTTTAACATCTTTTATAAAGCTCAGAACATGGTCAAAACTCAGTATGCATATATTAGTAATGACTAATATTTATTAATTATTTTCTGTATACAGAGAACTATCCTCTTTCACATTCATGATCCCATTTAGAAGTCATAAAATCCTGCATGTTTGTTATTTAATAAATGAAGTAAAAACGAAAGATTGACACGGGGTTTGGTAGATTAATTTTTAATTTATGTAATAGTTTAGAACAAAAGAATTTGATAAAAGAAAGTAGAAAATTTGAGGTCTAATGAGATGAAAACAGAACAGAGAGCAAGAAAGGCCTTGAAGCTCACTGAGAAAATAGAATATGCAATATAAATAAAACCAGGATAACAAGATCAGATTTTTGTATGTTTGTTTTACTTTTTCAAGGGATCTAGAACTAAGCAAAAAGCAGTTTTCCCTACAGATGAACCATGAGAAATTCAGTGGCATTAAAATTGCTCGACATAATTAAATGCACACCTTGAAATGAATAACTGAAATCTGTTGCACTTGAGTGAATATTTTGTTCATGCATTTCTATCATCTTCACAGCTCTCCCAGAAATCAAATTCATGAGTGAGACCACATGATTTTTCACAAAGGAAATTTGACATATTCTGATTTCAAAATCTGTGCTTGATCAACTCCGATAGACTTTTGTTTCAGAGGAAGTCAAATACGTAGAACAATTATGAGCTTATTTCTTACTTTGAAGTACTTCGATCTATCCCTAGGGTCCATGGACTCTACATTAGCTGCACTTCCTTTCCTGGATGAGGTCATTTTCCTAGAAGAGACAATTGGAAATATTCTCTTAGAAACCGTGAGACATGGTCTGTGATCACATATTAGAATCCTAAAATCACTTCACACATTAGACATGCTATTAAAGAATCATCATGCAATAGGTTAAATGTATTTTCTACACATCATACAGTGAGTTAAACAGCCACTTCCCTAGAATGGCTTTCTCTGGATGTCATTTTAATGAGTTTAAGTACTTAGAGTTCCCCAGCAGTGATATGCTTGAGGTGGCTCCTGTCCAAGGCTTATTATATGTGTTAGTTACATCGGTAGACACAACGGTTTGCAAGAGAGCAGATTTAATACTGGACATTCACCCATAAGCCAAATGAGTGCTGAATGTCTGTCTATGCACTGGAGACCCAAAAGATCCAAGCAAGGGCTGGGAACCTGCAGCACTGTCCCATGTACGTCCACGTCTGCAGATGATGGCTGAAGAAATCTTTATGGAACCCGGATATGATGCTCCCAGCAGAGATGAAGACCAGAGCAACAACAAAGCAACAACAGCCATCCTCAACGACAGCAAGGCCCCGAGCTCCTCCTTCGACCAGAGCAACCGAATCCCATTCAGCAGAATGGACCACAACAGAGCTTCTCCTGGGAAGCAGCCAGCCTCTACCTTCTGCTCCCATTCTCCTTTATGTTGTGTCAGCAACAGTCCTCAGGTGGATCATCTACGCCCAGAGCCACACAAACTCAGTCCAGCTGGGCGTTCCTGCTCAAGTTGGCCACAATAGTAAGTCCACCACATTATAGTACTGTGGACATCTCTTCTTTGATTGGACATCACATTGGTAAGGAGAAATCAGCTACATGGGAGAAACTGCATCAAAAAATAGCAAACAAATCAGAGCTATTTTTAAATATCTACAAACAAGGGCTATTTTTCCTAATGGAGCTGTTAACATTTGTCAACATATCACTGTACTGTGGTATGTTCTATATTTTTAAGTGGTTGAGAAGCAATAGAATAAAAGGGACAAAATTATTACTTTATTCTACTTAGACTATCTCACTTTAGAAATGGGGCATTGAGTGGGAGAAAGCCCTGATATTGGAAATTGCCATTGTACACAGTTTTGTGATAAGGATGAACTTGGTCCAGTATTTGCTTATATAGATCTAAATGTTTTTGGTTTTATGAGCATATAGTACATTATGACCTAAACTGAAATGATTGCATATTTTATTTTCACTAACTTTTGAATAAACCTGATATAAACTTTTAATGTGATAGTTTTGCTGAAATAATTTATATTCAAATAGATATTCATGCTAAGAAAGTGAAAAGGTGTTAAATCAACTGAAATGAATACCTGAGAAAATACTGAAGAATCTGGATTACTTGTTGGAAAAATGGTTGTTTTTTTTTAAAAAACAGATCTTGCACTTGTTTAGAAGCTCCAATATTTAAGAGCAAAAATAATCAAACATGTCTTTAAAAGCAGCTGGGAAAAACTGGTATATGTTTGAATTTATGAGTCTCTGAATCTATACCTGTATATTATACCCTCACTGCCTTTTACTTCAATAAGCACTATTCAAATTTAAACTAGCTAACTCTCAATACTACAATAAATTAAAACTTTTAACTTTTGAATAAAATAAATCCCATAGATACATGCCACGTTTCTATTCATACTTCTAAGCCAAGATTTGGGTGACAGATTTAGATAGGAAGTCGTACAATTATTATCTCGTTTGTCGATATTTCAGCACGGTAAAGTACCTACAAAGTTTTACTTTTAACAAAACCTAATAAACACTGAACATTTAGTATATGTCAAGTAGTCTTTCAAATGTTTATTTATATATCATTCCATTTAACAAAAAAAAAAAAATGCTGAATCGTTTCTTAGTTTTATTGCTGAGGAGGGTGTGACAGAATTTACACAGTTTGCTTCCGTTTGCCCTGCTAATGGCTGAGAGAGGTAAGATTTAAACTGAAGTATCAGAATTGTGGGGTACTCTGTTTTAAGTACAACTCCATGCTGCTTATAAAATCATGTGGAAGTGCATTTATTTGAAAGCAGATACAGCAATATAATAGCATGTGAATAATGTCGACCTATTTATTTATTATTAAATTCAATTGGAATAAATTATATCATCTACCAACACTTATTTTATATGATTCTGAAATTTCTTGTTTTAATTGCCATTTTTGTAAGTTAGCATTTCAGAGCACAGACTGTTCATTAAGGTCTCAAATTTTATGAAGAATTTCTTGCTGTCAAACATCGTTTAGACTTGGTAAAAAGAACAACGTATTTCCCAGTTGGATTGCACCTAGAGTGTCCTACAGTAACTAGACAGGACTCTGCATTTTCACATGTTGGGTAGTTTGTACGTGGACTTCACTTATTTTAAAATCTATTATTTGAAAGAGGCCAGGTCCGTAAATGGCTTATTGACTCTGGGTCTAATACAGGAGCACAGTTTTGAGCACCCATTGCACCCTCCCTCCTTGTGCCGGGTGTACGCGTGTGCTGCAGTCATTTCCAGGGCAGTGTGCAGTGGTTCCTCTGCACAACCAGTCAGGTTTGTAGTTTGGAAGTTCTCTCTCTGATTGTGACAGAGAGTACAGATTTGGGCATATGAGATATAGGACAAAAAAGCAGGAAATTCTGTTCTTAAACATGGGTTCTAGCTGATACCCTTGGAAGGGTGTAATTTATTGTACAGCCAGTAGTTTTGCCTTCATTCCTTGTGCTTGTGTCAATTCTGCACTTTGTAGAGGGGTATGTCAGCGTTTTGGGGGAGGCTTGCACATCTTCCACATGCCCTCCTCCGATGGCTCCTGAGTGGGTGCAGCTTAGTGCATACAAGGAACTCTCTTTTTCTTTTTCTTTTTTTTTTTTTTTTTTTTTGGTGCTGGGGATCAAACTCAGACCTTGTGTTTGCTAGGCAAGCACTCTACTACTGAGCTAAATCCCCAGCCCATATGCAGAACTCTTGAACCCACATGTGATTACAATCCCAAGAGAGTACTCCATAGTCATCTTTTCCTCTGATTGTCTTTGTCAGCGTTTAGGCTCTCTACTGCTTTGCTTCAATATAATGTAGCCGCCTACACTCTTTTACTTGCTTTTCACCAATAATTGTGTTCTTTCCCGCATTTCTCAGGCACGCAATTCTTCACATTGTAAATTAAGGCAGGCAAGGGAAGCCCTTTCTCTTTGCGGCCTGTTTCCTCCTCTTGGCCACTTCACAGAATCTGAGCTGAGAGACAGCAGAGGGTTTCATCTAGAGAAATGCCAGCTGAAAAGTCCCTGGCTAGTTGGTAGCCCATGGTCTTCTCAGGTGGACCCTCTCAGTGCGGGAACTCTGTGCCATGAATGGGCTGGGAAAATCATTTCTAAGTATCTCACCTTTTCACCTGAGGCAGAAGTTTGTTCCGCTTTAGTTGTAAGAGTTGGATGGGGGAAGGAAACCCGGGCCTTTTAGGTGAAACCTAAATGGAATAGAGCATCACCAACAGGGGGCTTGTAGGGCAGGAGAAAACTGTTGCTTCCGGGTTAATGTGGACTATTGTCCAAGACTGGAGACTGGAAAGATGGAACTTCCATATTCTTTCTTACAGCCACCTGTTCTCTAACTAGAGTACAGTTTGTGTAACATGGATTTGAGATCAGAAAAAAAGAGAACATTCAGTCTTTGAATTTGCACACAAACATCACACGGTTTAAATTTTGAAGACGTGAGTTCCTGACCTCACTGTGGTCAGGACACATTGATTAATCTCTGCAGGACTTTCATCTTGATATGAAAAAGAGAGAAAATTAGAAATGATAAATCTCGAACAGGATAGATCTAAGTATAAATTCTGAAAATATTGGTTAAAAGCAAATATATTGCATAATCCTAAAAAATAGATCTATTCCTGACTCATTCTATTTTGTGTTTTTATGACAAAATATCACAGACTGGGCAATTTATTTCTCACAGTTCTGGAGCGTGGAACTGGAAGGTCAGGATTAAGGCACAGCGTTTACTCACTAGAGACAGCCTGCTTGTGACCTCACATGCAGCACACAGAAAGGAAAACAAGTCAAACTTTGCACAAATCCTGTGAAGGGCTTTAATCCCCTTCCTGAGGAGTGACACTCCACAGCCTGACCGCTTTCTGAAGGACCGACTCTTCTCAATGCTATCATGTTGGCAATATCTGAATTTTGGAGGGGACACATTCAACTCAGAGCAGTTTCATTTCACATTCATTCATTTATTTATCCAAGCATTCATTCATTTAGCAAATAGGATTTTTATTGACCTTCCAAGATGATATTACTACAGGCTACAAACATATTTCAGCAAGCATTGTCAGAAATTACCTTTGGTTTCTGGATTATAATTTTAAATAGGTAATGTTGGATTTACTCAAATTGAAACAATACTATTTCAATTAGTCAAGAGGCTTTTCAAATTAAAGAACATAAACAGAAGAAACTACAATTACGGAGGACAAAACATCAAATTTAAATATTAAAACTTATGAATATTTCAATCTAAATAAAAAAATTAATATGGCACATAATACATTATTGATTTATTTGAACTGCTAAATTAAATTGTACTTTACATATATAAACTCCTGTCACAGTAAGAAATACTTGAGGATTATGAAATGTACTGTGTAGAAAGGCATGATGAAAAAATTCAATTATACTCTTTTTTTTTTTTTTTCTTTTTTTGGAGCTGGGGATCGAACTCGGGTCCTTGTGCTTGCAAGGCAAGCATTTTAACCACTAAGCTAAATCCCCAGCCCAGCTCCTGATATATTTTATTTCTATCATAGCCCTCTGTACTTTGTTGCCCAGTACTAAAGCCAGTTTGAATGAAATGGCAAATTTTACATACCTGGTATTGCTCTGAAAAGTTTATAGGCCTTCTTATTACAATTAACTTACATTTAAAATGTATTTTAAGTGTCTTATCAACCTATGATTAGAGGAGTAAATGGTTTATGTCTAAATAATCTATAAAGTGAAAAATTACGTATTTCTAAAATAGCATCAATAAATACCTGTTATAGATCCTATAAAATATTTAAATACTGCTTATCACATAAGATGTTCAAAAGGGAAAGTGGTATTGTGAACATTATATGTAAGATAAAGTTATGAAAGAGATATTTAAATTAAATAAATAGAAACTAACATTTTGAAACAATGATTCCATCTGGCAAAATCAAGTCATTTAATCACTCCTTAACATATAGATACTGAGAACTCATTCATATCAGACAATTTTCTTAGTTGCTGAAGATTCTCTTAAAATAGAAAAAAAAACTATCTTAGTAATTTTTTTTGCTTTTTCTTTTTTTTTTTTTGGTGCTAGGGATTGAACTCAGGGTCTTGTGCTTGCGGGGCAAGCGCCCTAACCACTGAGCTAAATCCCCAGCCCCAGTAATATTTGATTATAGAGTAAGATAAAATGTGTTCATGCAACCTAAAAAAATGTAACATTTGAACACTGTTTTAAAGGATGAATCAACAGGTTTCAACTGGTGGGAACACTGGAATGTATATTCAAAGCAAAAGGAAAAATGTTAGTATTCGTAACAGATTGGATAAGCTGGTTCGATGCTATTCAAAGAAAACTTTGCTTCATTATTTCGACATCAATATGATATCAATGAATATCATTGTTGTTAAATGTAAATGTGTATTGTTGATGGCAATTATCAAACAAATAATTTAAATTGGGTTATAGAAATCTTAAAATGTATTCATTTTTTAATGTATTCTTAAGGGCAAGAAAACAAGACTTTTTGAGTTACTTTAGTTGATGACATACCAATAAATTATAAATAACTTTGCCTTCCTTTTTACATTTTGCAAAATCAAAAGAAAATACCACTTTAAGATTTTTTTAGAATAATAAACCACCTGTTTTATTATATACGTGTCAATGGATAGAAGAAAATAATCATCTCAAATGATGCACAAAAATCCTTTGACAAAAATCTCCTACACTTTTATGATAAAAGAAAATGCTAAATAAAGTAAAAACAAAAGAACCAATTTCAATAAAATCCATTTATGAAAAATCTCCCAACTAACACACATTTATTGTTAAAAGGCTGAAAGCTTTGCCCCTATGATCAGGATTCCCAGCCTCGCCACTTGTATCTAACACAGTCCTGGAAGCCCTAGGCAGTATAATTAGGGAAAAAAGGAGAAGAGGAAGAGGAGAAGGGGAAGAGGAGGAGGAGGGGAAGACTCATGGACACTGGGAAGGAAGGCATCTTTTCACAGATGACAAGGTCTTACAAGGAGAAAATCTGAGAATCTGCATACGTACATACCACGCTACAACTAACACACACAGCTGAGTTTGGGAGTACAGAATCAACCCTCAAAGCACAGCTTCATCTCTACATGCTAGTAATGAATAACCTGCAAAGAAATTAAGAAATATATTGCGTTTAACATAGCAAGAAAAAAGGAAATAAACTTACCAAGGAAAAAGACTTTTAAGGGAACAATTGCAAAATTTTGCTGAGACAAAGACACAAATAAATGAAAAAAATGTCTCGTTTTCATAGGTCTGAAGAAAGCTTGAGCTGTTAAGATGTAACTAATACCTAAAGTGATTTGTACATTCGAGGAAACCTCCATCAAAAGCCCTTATTATAGATTCATGTGTAATATAAAGGGATGAGAAATAGCCCAAACAATATTTAAAAATTAATACAAATTTAAAGTTTTTATACTTCCTGATTTCACGACTTACCTCAAACTGATAATTAAAACTTTGGTACAGAAACGAAGACAGGCATTTTGAACAGAGATTTCAGAAAGAAATCCTGGCATCTATGGTCAAATGATTTTTGTTCAGTCTTTCAACAAATGCTGTTGGAAAACCAGAAGCCCACTTGAAAAAAGATAAAGCTGGATCTTTACAAAAAAAATGACATAAACATTAGTTAAAATGGATCAAAAGCAAATACACAAAAGCCAAAACTATTTTTTTTTTTCAGAAAAAGGGAAAGTGTCAAGACATTGAGTTTGGCAATGATTTCTTGGCTGTGACAGCAAATCTCAGGTATCAAAAACAGATCTACTGAATGTATTGAAATTAAAAATTTAAATTAACAATTGCCACGTCAAAGGGCACTGTCAGTAGAGTAAAAGGGCAATATATAGAAGAGAAGGAACCACTTACAAATCATGTCTCTGAGTAGGGGTTAGTTTTCAGCTAATATTATACGCAGCTAAATTAGGTAGAATTAATGTGCAGTCAGAGACGGACTGGGCTGTCCAGGAAGTCGGCACAAAAATAAAGGGCGGAGGCAAGTCTGAAGAAGCGACAATAAAATTGTAGCTGGAGGCAAATCTGAAGAAGGCCAGGATGACATACCTCCCTAAAGCATAAACAGTAATGTGAAATTACACTGTAATTAGTATCACCCTGACCCTAACTCAAAAATGGACAAATATTGTATGACTCCAATTATATGAAGTACCTAGAGCAGACAAATGCAAAGATACAGACACTGGGATGGTGGTTGTTGGGGCCTGGGAGAAGGAGGTAGGAGGAGTTACTGTTTAATAGATACAAAATACAGTTTGGAAAGACTGCAGAGTTTTGCGGGTGTGTGGTGATAATTTTCAGGAAAATGTAAATGTACTGAAGTCTATGGAATTATTCACTCATAAACAATCAACGTGGTAAATTTTATGGCAGTATTATCTTTATCACCCTAAAGAAAAATATTAATTTATAATGTCTCTACATATTCCAACAAACATGTATCTCTTTTATCAGCCAATCCTCATAGCTGTATTCAATTTATATAAGGCAGATATTACAATATCCATTTCCAGAATAATAGGAATATTTTATCTACATAGATTTGAAGCAAACTCAAAAAAAAATTAAACCTCAGTATTTTGTTCAAATCTGTAACGTCCATTCCAGGTAGCAAGAAATCTATTTTGAAACTTGACTGGTTATAAAATGTGTATTCAAATTTAAGAAAATGCTTCTTAGAAGCAAACCACTGGGCCAGAAAAGAAACTGTATTTATTCTTAATCCTATTTACAAGTACAAAAATATCAGGTCATGACAAATGAAAAGCTTTTTAAATGTTTTCAGGTCTTATAAAAATTCTCTTTGTTTGATTTTAAGTGCAAAAACATTATCCTATTCTGTGCCTTTAGGGTTCATCTAAAGGAAACTTAATACAGCTTGTAAAGAGTGGTTGTTCTTTTACCACTCAAATATGGAACAAACTGTGCCAGAGAAATATCCCAGAGGAGTGATTATCATATGATAACCATATCTTCTCTCTCTGTCTTACTGTTAATTAAATTAATTAATTATGTGGTCTTTCCCCAAGTGGACTTGATTTAATGTGCCTCATGTAATTAACAGCTCAGAAATGGAGATGAGATGATTTTGCTCATAGTTACAAAAAACCCATGATTCAAAGAACTCTAATAAAATAAGTATGGACAAATAGTTGGATTTTTTTCTTTTTTAAATAAAAATGTTCTTGGTTGAAAATGATAACACCAGAAGAAAATATTTCAGCTGAAATCTACTAAGTAGATACAACTCATGCTTATGTTAGTTGCTTGAAGCAACTGAAGGTATTTGGGAAAAAATGAAATTATTATGTTAATATAAATGAATGCATTTTACTTCATTAATATAGATAATATAACTTAGTAGTTAAGAGTAACAGCTTGGAGGTACATTTCTAGATTAGAATGTTGAGTCTCTCACCTACTAGCTCCATGATCTCTGCAAATGTACATCATTGCACAAGACTGTCTGCAGGTGTGAAAGGTAATCACACCTGTCGACTGCTGTATTAGGACTACTGAGAAAGATTAAAGGAGTAAAAGAACAGCATGTAGTACATAGTAACTACTAATGATTCTCATATTACATTAATATGAGTGTTTTAACCATTGTATTTATCGCCATATAGGCCAGTGGTGGTGAACCTACGGCCCATATGTTGTTTTTCTTCTAATACAAAATATATTACTGTATGAGTTGCTTTTCCCAAACTAAAACCTCAGTATTCGGGTTTAATTTCAGTGTTGGCACTTTGCGATAAATAAGTGGGTTTTGGTTCAGAGTTTGGGTGCTCTGTCTCTAAAAGGTCCGCCATCACTGATACAAGCATTTACTTATAGACACTGACATCAAACTGTGGACTCATAAAAATATAAACATCTATTGCAGAAGACTGGAGTAAAGAGTCATTTGATAAGCCTCTCTTTTAGAAAAAATAAAGTGCAGTTCTAGTTTTATTATACAACTTAAATTTGTTTTATTTAAAATGATTAGCCTATGCAAAATATGGTTTAAATAAAGTGAGATTTTTCTCATTATGTTTATTAACTAAATTTGAAGATGTACATGCAAAAATATTAAATACATATTACAAATAAAGGTAAAACCAAAACTGCTATTACTCTTTGATAAATATGTTAACACTAAAATAGAGATGCAGAATTTTAAAAGGAATTTCATGACAATTTATTTTATATGTTTTAATTTGTATTTTTTAATTATATTATATTTTTATTATATACAGATTGGTATACTCCATACAAAAATTTCAAGATTATCCCACCAATATCCCCTGATGGATTTAAATGTGTCTGTCAATATCTTCTTTATTTACAAATGGAGCACACTGCAGGGGCTACTTTTCTTTACATATCCCCTCCACCTTTGTTCTTTTATCTTCCACATTTCTTATCCATTTCTAGTCATCCTAGCTCAGCTTCATCCATCTTAGTCTGTAATAGTATCCTGTAATTCTTATATCTGGGAATTTTATTTATTATTTTAAAGAGGACAACATTCGTGAATGCATAATAAAACCAGCAGAAAACTCCGAAGTGCTCAGAGAGATGAAGCTATCAGGCTAATAATATACACTTATAGCATACAGTCCAAAAATAACTTTATGAACATTAGTATGTATGTGCACATGTACATATATATGAAACTTTAATTCACATTTGAAATTCTAGTCTAGAAATGTGTTCAGGGATCTTGTTACTAGTAGATGGTATGACTTCAAATGAAAGTCTAGCATTTTTAAAAAGGACAAAGGGGTGCAGAGTGCATATTCTACCCACCTCCTCTGTCTCCTTACATATTGACTAAAGTTTATCTCGGAAATTTTGTTATGGAAAAGCAAAGCTAATATTTACTTGGCATGTGATTTTATACTTTACTAATAATCCAAAGCTTTTAATAAAAGAATTTCACTTTCTCATTTCAACCTGTTCAGAATATTAATTTTACTCCCTTATGTCAAAAAACATGCTAACATATACTATGGATTTACAAAATTATCACATCACACATATTGCTCTTGAACTTTTTAAAAACTTTTTAAAAATATAAAATCAAGATTGCCAGTGGCAAGCATGGTGCCCACCGTCATTACTAAAATATACTGAACACCAACACCTCCATAGCACCTTGGTGTGCACTCCCAACATTTATGATATATTTCCTTTTCTTCTTAAAATACTTCATCACGTCTAAGTATTTATCCCTGGACACTATTGCTTAGTTTTGCTTGTTTTCAAGCTTTTTATAAATTAAATCATGACATAATGTATTTATCTCTTTTGCTATGTTTTGGTCACTACCATGTTGGTAAAATGTAGTCCTTTTGTTTTAAATAGCTGTACCTCATTCATCTGAATTGAAATAAAGTGTTTTATTAAAAGATTAAAAAATCAAATAATTGCATAATTTTCCACACCTTTCGTTATACAATATGGTTATACAAAATATAGATGCATGATAATTACACATCACTTATATTAATGACTTGTGCTATTATAATTTTTTAAATTTGTGAGATTTAATTGATTTTAAGAAATAACATGATAAATATATAATTCAATTTATATTCATGTCCTCTTATTTCTGAAGTAATCTCTAAAAGTTGTGAAATGTTTGTAAACAAAAAAATAATGTTTTGACAATGCTAAAAATTTCACCCATGGCAAGACTTCTATAAAAATTTCCCATTTCCCTATTTCCTTGAACAAAACTTGTTAATTACTTTTCTAGAAAAGTACTTGTTACTTTTCTAGAGATTACATACTTAAGTGCATTTTAAAATGTATTGATCTAGTTTTCTTCATCAAAGTCTTCTCACTTTTTTTCTTAATTATGCCAGCCATATCGTTTTACTCATTTCAAGAAGTTATAAAGCACATCTGGAAGATATTTTTCACATATAGTAGTTTTATCTTGTGCCTTTTTTGGATCTTTACTATCCTTTTATTGTTTTTCACTAATACTCGTATTACACTTTTATGTTCTTTATAGTCATTTTTTTGTTAAAGATTAAAGGGTTTCACTGCTCCATGAGTATTTGTCTTTTGTTGATGTTTAAAAGTTTTATATTGTGTCATACAAACTGTCTTCAAATACAAGTACAGAACGGAGAAACTTTTGTCCTCCTCCCCAGACACCACAGCAATCCAATTTTTGTAGTTTTGACTTTAGCACATACATTTTAATGCAGATATTATCTTAATGTAAACTTATATTTAGGATATTAATTTCAAAATGGTCTGCAAATAGCAGTTTAATGTGTTTTTTTCTCAAGCAAGATTAAATTGACATATTTATTTTAATTCTAAGTAGTTGCATTCTGTTTGTATACTTTTCTTTTACTATCAAGCTTCACTGGATTGTCACCCAGGGATGTGGCCTATACTATCTTTGATATTTTTAAATTTTGTTATTTTTTCTTGATAATTTTTCATGTAATCATTAAACAAATAATCATAATCACTAGAAAAAAGAGATATAGTCTCTGCACCAATGAAAGATATCATCCAAATTAAAAAGTAATCATCAGTATTTGCAAATAAAGTGTTTGAATAACTAGTTATACTGACAAAGAAAAATTGACAGCATACATTAGTATTAGAATACTTAACTTGACACTCTCAATTCTTGATAGACCAATTAGTAAAAATTTTAAAAATGAGAGGTGACATTCCATTAATACTATTGATTTATTCTACATAAATATTATTCACCCAAATTACTTTGCCAATCAAATTTCTATTTCATCTTTCATATTTTTAAATAGAGTACTACCTTTCAGTAATTTAGAACCATAATGCAAATACTGTCTATAGCCTATAAATCTAGTATATTTTAAGTTGTATTCTCTAACACAAATGCAATGGTGAACTCCTCAGATGAGTTACAGAATCTTTCCTAAGGTCTCACCGTTTTCCTTGTGGTTATTGTATGATTTATTAATGGTTCAGCAATTCTTCTTACTTCATTATGATCCCAATATTATGAAATATTATTCTTGTATATCTGACTATTCCTTAGGATTCTTTTTCCATGCACTCTTTAAAGATTTATAGCTGAAAAGTTGTTTTTATAATTTTGTTTTTTAGATCATTTATCCAGCATCCTGATTAATTTGGGATATATTTGGGATCGTCTCTGATTCTAAAAGAAGCTATCTCATTCATGTAATTTTGTTTGCTTGTTTGCTGTTGAAGCCATAGTATCCAGGGGCATTTTTCAGAAATCTGTTACTGTACACCGCCCTTCTACTATAAATGCACTGTGGGACTTCAGTCTGAAATATTTTCTCGGTACACTCAATTTCATCCACACCATCCCAAAATAGAGAATATATACACAATTTTTACTCGGCATCAAGAAGTGGATTATCATTCCTGTAATTCTAGCACTATGGAAGACTGAATCAGGAGAATAGTTAGTTCAGGCCCAGTCTGGGCAATTTAGCTATTTAGTGAGTCCCTGACTCAATAGTAATAAAGAAAGGAATGGGTGTAGCTCAGGGTAAACGCACCGGGTCCAAGGCCCACAACCACAAAAGTGCTTTCTGATTTATCACTTCATTATTTATCTGTTGTCCTGCATTATGTCTGACTAAGGTGATGACAGCAAGTGGTCAGTCACCACTGACCACTTATGGGCAGTCAGTGCAACATTCACAAGAATTTTGTCTATTTTTGAGAACAGAAACTTAGATAATGTCCTCAAAACACAATCTAACTTCTAACTTCTGGTTTTTTCAAATTCATCAATAAATTTATAAGCCTAGGTTTTGAATAGTTGATAAGAACCAGCAGTTTTGATTTCTACCTTGAGTTTGAATTTGATAATATTTGTCTTTCATAATATTTGACATAAAAGTTGCCATTATTCATTTTGTGTTTGATGTGGTTTTATGTTTAAAAAAGAATCACATCAAAGGGGAAATGACATAATTTCTGCTCTTACTCTGTTAATGGGATACTTCTTCTTTCCTGGAGGATTTTATATAAATCTTTCTAATATAAGCCTGGATTATTTGTGTTACATAGGCTGGGCATCTCACCCAGATTTATTTCTAGTATTGTACTATTTTATATAAATGATCATCAGTGCTTTTTGCATTTCTGATTACCCAAGAGGATTACTTGTCTGACAACCACATCGCCTGCGTGGAAAGAAATTATGCTGCAGCTCTACCAATTGTTAAGATTTATTTTCTTAGAGCCTTACTATGGAAAAATTTGTCCTTCATAATCTCAACCATTATGTTAGTATAATATAGATAGAAAAATGGAGTAAATGTTTATATAATGCCTTGATCCCTACAAAACCTCCTTATGTCAGCTTTACATTTAACACTGTAAGCCAGATACAATATAGAATGTAGTTACACCAGAACCGACATAGACACGTAATTTAAGTGTTGAAACAGAAATGATACAGCTGATATCTTAAGTAAAATATAAGATTTTGACAAAAATTGTAAACAACATCCTCTTAAAAACATAGCAGTTATTTTCTTTCAGAAAATTGTAAGATACATGCAATTTTTGATAATCAAGCAGACAAGTTTCATTAAAAGATTTTCTTTCTAATCAACAACTTAAAAACACTAAGAACTTCAACTCCACTAACATTAAATTTTCATATTCCATAATCCATAATTATAACATTTTCTCATTCCCAGCTACCTAAGATGTTTATACCAGTATTACATACACTGTTAACTTAAAATGGTCAATGTCAGACAGCTTCTGCTGTTATGGTCAACTGGAAGTGTGAAAATTTATTTTAATTACCATATAGTTAACACAAACCTTAAACAATTTATAAGACTTATAATCCCTTCACTTTTTATGGAAAATATTATGAAAGTTGAAATATTTCATACCTATATATAAAACAGTTTTCCATCTTTTCTCCTTAATGGTAACCTATCCTATTCCCTTTAAGGAATACTTATGTAAATATATTATCTTTAAATACTATTAACAAAAATTTCTCTATAGTATAATATACATGATTTATGTGTTAGATATTCTACATAAATTCCTTAAAGAAACACTCACACATATAAAAAGAGCATAATAAAATACTAACTTAATATACTACTTTATATTTTGCAAAGAGTTTAACGTAAAACGCTCACTAACAGTAAAGAATGTTTTAAATACATGCATCAGGCTCAAGGTAAAAAGAAAATCCTGAGTGATGGAAGAATACATACACACAATTGTTTTTACCACCTCAGGTATTTTGGAACACTCCAGAGGGTGAACGATGTCATCAGGAAGCTAGACACTTTTTATCTGCCTGTTCTGCTTTCTTTAGAAGTGTTTTCATCGTGGGCTGATTCCAACCAAGAAAAATCTAAAAGGGCCCAAATTCTTCAAACCATAGAATATGTCCATCCTTTTCTTAACCTTTTTTTGTTTGTGATTAGCAATGTGTCTTTTGGTTTTCTATAGGGCCCACAGACGTGATTCATGCTTCGGATGATTGCAAAGTGTACTGTAATTTGAGTGTGCATTATTAACATGTCTTAATAGTTTGAAATTTGCATTGTTTCAACTCTATAGCTAATGCAACAACTGTTGAATGATTCCACTTGCACTTCTGATGTCTTCCATATATGTGAAAATAATCTGTGTAAAAGTGTCCTAGACTCTCCGTTGTTGTGTAAAATAGGATACACATTGCAGTTTGTAAAGACTTAAATTGCCATCTCTTTTGTTCCAAGGTGTGTGTGTATTTTCGCTGACAATACATTAAATTCATCCTCTCGACCCTGATTAATTATATTTATAACAATTAGCATTATTGATGACTATCAAGTTCACTGGAATAAAATGCCTAATAGATCTGCAAATCGCACTTCCGGTAGTGTCGGAGTGTGATAGAGGCAGGACCTGGGGGCCTATATCCGGTCCCTGGTCCCTTCCTCTCTGCATTCTTCCCCTGTGCTCTGCTTCGTGTCCTCCAAGCAATGAGCAGCTTTGCTCCATCACCTACTTCTCCCGTGATGTTTGTGCCTTGGAGCCAGCCAACTATGAACTGAGTCCCCGATTCTACGAGCCACGTTAAATTTCTCTGTAAAGTTGTGAAGACTGGGTGTCGTATCCCACTGAAACAAAGTAACTCATAGAAGAACACATTTTAACTTTGACCCACGCGATAATGCCATGAAGTGCTCTGACTAGGGCTCTGTAACTTCCCCTGGAAGGAAGTCCTGCATGTTCTGAAAAAATCCTGAGTGCCTGGATATACAGTCTATTACACTTTCTCTTTCATAATTTCAATTTTCCCTTTATCAGCTGGTTTTAGCTCGGAGTCTGTTCTGTTTTCATAGGTTCACCTCTACAACCTAATGCTCAGAGATGCTTCAGATACCCATCACAAGGATGCTGCTAATTTTCCCATGAACTTCAGACAAGATTTAAATTAATTATCAAATCTATCTTTTTCGGTGTTATAATACTCTCTATACCACTCATACTCATTGTGAACAGCCATTTCTCCCTCCACCTCTTTTTAAAAACTGTATTCATCAGCAAGTAACAAATGTATCCATTCTACCACAATCATCAGTGGAGACTTCAGTTAACAATCAGTGATAAATCAATTGAAGACCATTTTGGGCTACTGCTTAGAATTTTAGCAATTACTTTTTGTCCTTCCTCGAGACATGCCAATTGTTAAGTATTTGCTTCTTAAATCCATATTATCACTAAGGACTGAGGGTGGTACAGAAATTCCAACATACTGACATAGTGAATTATCCTTAAAAACAGATTCTTGTATTTTATCTATTGTTCTCAAATATGCTTGCTGAAATTTTATTTTTGTCTTGGTCAGATAGCCAACCAATGTCACCTTCTTTGCCTTCTTAGTATCACTTTTAACATAAAATCCTATATCTATTTTCTAATATGGTTGAGATCCTGTCATTTTAATGAGGAAATAAAGCAATAAGAACTTGAAAGTGTTACTAAGTGTAAAGGACATGATTATCAAAAGGGCTTTGAGCTAAAAAAGTATTTTATTCTGAAACTTCTGACCAAGTTTGTTTTCTCACAGTACATCAAGAGCAGAACTCTATGGTAACAGGTGAAACGATTAGTTGATTCAAAATAAGCAACACATTGCTACTTCCCCTTAAATGGAAGTCAGAATCACAAGAGAAAACCAGACCAGTGTCACCTTGCTTTGATCCAAATGATTCTGGATGCAGATAGATATAAGCAGACACCCTTACAGAATCATGCCAGGAAGGTTAACTACTTTTTATGCTTCGAAGTCACTCTCACTGTCGAGAGAACATCATTCCTAAATTGGAAAGGGCACATCTTTTTGGTTTAGCTGTTGTTGTCTGATTAATAGAGGATGTCAAGCTAGATTTTTTTGTTGTCGTTACTTTTAACCATTTACAGTTTATAATTTTACATTCGCGTTTGCAGAAAAGCAGCTATACCGATTTCGTTCATGTAGGTTTTATATTTTAAAAGTTGGAATAAACCACTAGCATTTACTATGTAATACACATTTATTTGATTTATTACATACTTAGAAAACATAAAATTTAAAAACATTTACATACTTCTCTATCTCACCCCATTTTGGGGAAGTAGAATGTAGACTGTCAGTCTTTTAATTTGGGTTATGTTAATATAAAGAGAAAATAAACACTTGTGTTTCTACATAGCATTCCTCATGAGGAGGTTGGAGCGCCCCCTCTGCCCTTGCACGTTCTCTGCACTCCAATCTCCTCACTTCTTCCAGCTGACGATACTAAGCCCTGGACACAGACTGAGTCACCCTGAGAAGTTGTGGGTAAACCTGTTGCCACAACTGCTGGTGGACATTCAGTGACTCCTGCTGACGGCACTGCCAAATAAGCTTAAAAAAAGAAAAAGAAAAAAGATGCTCTCTTCATGAAATGCATGGCTTCCAAATCCTAGTTACTCTTAAGCTTGTGTTAGTTTCCTTCCTGATAATTTTTAGTATATCAACTGATATCCTGGTAGCACGTTAACATACAAAGATCAAAGAATGAAACAGATATTTTTGATGATGACCTCATGATAAAAAATTTAGACCTCAGTTTTCCAGTGATGGAGATTCCATGACCTTTAAGAGGCTCTAGATCCATTTTTTTTTTTTTTTCTGTGTGTTTTTCGTGCTTTTGATTCTACTAATTTGGTCTTTAGGGATCTCTCACAGGAGTGGCCATGATCTCTATCCATGCCCTCAGTGGGCCACGGGATTTGGTAGTGCATGTCTGCAATGCGCTTTTCACAGGTGTGTCTATGCTGGTGGACAAGCTAATATCCAAGTGCCTGATCTAGGACTGGCTGTCCTTCTCACAGGAAACACGTTTGTACTGGCAGATGCCTTTGTCTGATCTGTGTCCAGTCTGTTTCTAGCACAAAGGTTATTCTAGGAGAGCCCTGAATATGAAAAATATCAGGTAGAGGTGTGACAGTCAGGTGAGACACACAGGAGGCAACTCAAGAAAACACCTGAAATAACAGATGAAGCTTACTACTTACAGATCCAGAGGAGGGAGAAGAACACCTGACAGGGTCAAAGGCCGGGAGAAGCCACCTGGGACCCCCACACTGAACCGGCACTTGGGGAGCAAGAGACAAAGATCGGAGAGTGGGATACCTACAGGCTGAAGCCTGTATTGGAGTTCAGGGCACTATGCAAGCACATTTCCCATGGAGAATTTGAATTGTTGGTTCATAGCAACCAGGCATGAGCTCACTATGGTCTCACTGTGACTGAGAACGGGTCACAGCTGCATATCTGCACAGTCCAAGGGAGGAAGAGAGCAGGAGGAGGGTCCAGTAGATCATCTGCCTGGCCCGAAGGCCATGGTCACCAGGGGGCAGTGGTATGAGTCATTGTACGAATTGAGGAAATGGGAGAAGATAGAGAACCAGAAACTAAATCAAAGATAGCCAAGTCCTGCTTCTTTAAGAGAGTATTCATTACATCTAAAATGGATGCTGAGGCAAAATAATAAAAATTCAGTGCAACTGCTGCCTACAAATAAAAAGGCAAATTAATTTTACACTGACATCTTAAGAACAAATATATTAATAACCTGTGGGATAAGAGTGCAGATATTTATATTTATATCAAGATTTCAGTGCTATTAACATTTTCCCAGTTTAAATTTTGAGGAATATTATCTTATTAAGGAAAGTGTTGCTCTTTATTAAAAATTAGAGACATTTATGATTCTAATTTACACATAATTGTCATTTTTTTCTAAATTATACTGTGTGGTTATTATAGATCTTATAGATCATATTATATACTTTACATAAATATATATTACTTTTAATAATGAAAAAGTCCTTTAAATGACAATGTTTTCCCAAAACCTGTAGAAAAAGAATGAAATCTAAGCTCTTTTTTTCTAAATTGCACATCATAGTAAACCATCTTATGATCTTAATATTGATTTCTAAAGGATTTATTTATTTTTTTCAAAATTCTGGTTCACATTTAGTTATTTATTTTGTTTTAATGATGAATTATTTGAATTTATACACCTTTCTTCTTTGGAAAATAAACTGCATTAGCCAAAGTTGATGATTTTCATCCTTTTACAAAATAATTCGAAAATGAAATTCATTAGTTTTCCTTCAGTTTTTCATTCCATTTTAGTGAACATAAAACTGGTAATTGAACATTGCACAGTTTGACATTTTTCTGAGTAATATTTGAGAAGAGGATGTTTTATTCAACAATTCCCAACAGGAGGATAGACAATTTCATTTTAGGGGGTTTATGTTTATTATAATTTATCTCCTGAGCTATCTATTACTTTGTAGGATTATAAATTATTTTTGTATCATGTAAAATACAGCACATATGGAAGGCAGTATATGCCATTTGGGGGCTTTATTCTAGGTCACTTACGAAATTTTGAGGACAGTAAAGCCAAATTGTCAGGATACAAAAATAGCTGTCATTCTAGGAATCATCTGAGTGTTCTTCTATTACATGCTAGTCCTGTCCCATTTGAGGGCTTCTTAGGGGGATGTAGGAAAGGTATAACTCAGTTTTTTCTAAGTATCACATGTACATTTGTGATGCTGTAATCTCAATTGAAATATCTCTTGCAAATTGAGTCCTGTCCTAGAAGAACAGATACTGTCTTCTTCAGGAAAAGTAGTTAACCACAAATTATGTTCTTCACATATAGATATAGTTCTAAAAGGTTTGGGTAAAAATAGATGTCCCTGGTCTATGAGGCCACATTGCTTGATGTATTATAGGCATATGGCTCAGAGTGAAACTACTTCCTTCTTATCTTAGCGAGACAACAAATTAAATTTTAAAAGGTGCGTTCATGCAAAACTTTAAATATGGCAACACATTTGTAAGCAATAGTCCTAAAGAAAACCTTTGTCTTTTTCTCGATAAAACACTCTATTACCCATGTTTGACTAATCCTATCACATCAGCATGGACACATATATACAAACACATACACACACACACACTCACACACACCTGTTTTCCATTATGCTTGCTTAATAAAAAAAATTTCTTTATCATTATGTACTTATAAATGTGTGTTTGAGAACATATATACACATATATTTTTATATGTATATACACATACACATATATGTATATACACAATGTTGTATACAAATGCTGTCCTGTACTGTTGCAATTAAAAAATAAATGCTGAGTAAGAGAATGTGGTTCTTGCTTATGCAGAAACCATCCTCTAAACAGGAAAAAAAAACAGTAAACATATTTAAAGCAACAAAACTGTAACATTTTGCACAACCAAAATGAAAATATTAATAATTACATATTCAAAATGTAAAGAACTTAGAAGTTGAAGAATCAAAAATGGAGTTAAAAAAATCATGAAACAGTTACAAATATATTTTGAGCTAATTACATTAGAGACATATTAAAATAAAAACTGGACTTCAAAAGAACTGGAAATTATTATAGAGTCATTGTCTCCATTTGTCCCTACTCCATCTCTTGAAGGTTGTAATTTTGATTTTCACATGAACTGATGTGAAACAGCCCTCATTATGCCTCTATAATATTAAAACACATCCTCAGCATTACATAATCACCTGTTTCTGTATTCAAACCAAATTTACAGGATAAATAATAATTGATCTATACCTGTTCTGGGGGTATGAGCTGGAAGACTCATCTGTGGTCAGAGTAACTATAACCAGAAAAATCAAGTGCTACTTCAGCAGGGATTTGGGACAATTTTTCTCGAAAGATGTCATGTGTAGAAAGCAATATCTAGTCTTGATAGAACTTCACTTGCAATAAATATAAACTGGGCTTTTTAAAATGAACCCTGTGAGGTTTTTTTTTTTTTTTTTCCCTGTAAGGAGAATGTTCACCGATGATACATAAGTAGACACATTGAAAAATGCATGTATGTTCTAGTCATTAGGTTAAGCATGAGAATCATGAAGCCATGAAAACAAAATATGGTGCTATGAAAAAAGAAAGTGCAAGTGACTGGTACTAAAGTTATATTGTGGCTTTGAGAACCAATCAAAAAAAATTGATAGATATCAGCAATGAAGGGCGAAATTTGACTTACTTTTTCTTTTGTTGTCATTGTTTGTAGTAGTTTTGAGAAAGTGAAAGAAGAAAGCAAAAAACAGAAGACAATTTCCAATAAGAGAATTGGAGAAAACTAAACATATCACTTTTTTTTTCTTTTCATCCCTGGCACAATTCACTTTTTAGAACAAGGATCACCTATTTATTTTGGACAGACTCCAGTTGTATAAATAGCAATTATCTCAATTATATGCCATAATTCAGTACACTACTTAAATATTTTTATTACTTTTATTACATGATTTCATTTAATTAAAATGTATTTGTCTATGCATAGATTAAGCTCAAAAGAAACATGACTAATTTACACCAAGCATCAGCTTTATAATATAATAGATACTTCTAAGTGGATATTGCCACAGAGTAACTATCCTCACCTGTCACTAACCTCCTGCCCTTATGTATCAGTTTATTTATGCAATAAACATTTGCCACAACATAAAGTATTCTACATTTACAAACAGCAAGACGAGAAGAATCTAAAAGAACCTCGTGTCAATCTGTTCTAGTCACCAGAATGAATGTTTGACAAGTACATGTTTGCTCAAATGCCCTCTTGCCTTTAAGCCTCTTCTAATGTCCTGCAGATCAAAAGTTCTGTGATTCATCAAAGATATGTGACTCATTCATCACGTGTGGAAGGGCCAAGAGATGTCCAATGCGCATGGAGTATGAAATTTCTTCAGATAAGTGTGGCCTGAGTCTCTTCCCACTTTTCATTATTGAAAACAACCAAATAAAGAAATAGAGTTGTTTTGATTTTTTTTAATTAACAATACATAAATAAGCATGATAAAATACAATTTTTGAAATTTAAGAAGAAAAAATGGAAAATAGAAGCAAAAAGCTAGGGAACTAGGCAAGACAGTGGCCTACAAGAGTAAGAAAAAATGTCAATATTATAAAGTCATTTCTTGAGCTCCTTTGTATAAAGATTATGATTCTTCAGACAACACTTTCACTAGAATAACAAAGGGGCGATAACTTTGCTTTGTAACTGCTCTCTCTAAAATAACTAAGTAATTAACATACTATTCAGTCTTTTACACTTATACACTCAAGTTCAAATGAAGAAAACAAATATGAGGAAGCTCACAATAAAACACAAAATTATCAGATCCCCTAAAATAATAACTGTAAAGCCAATTTTTAAACCATAATGAATAACAACAAAGATATTTGACTGTCATAATCTAAATGAATTCTAGACTAATTGCTAAATATGATATACTTTTTAATAGACTGTCATTGGCTGCCTACACATCCATCAAGGGGCAATGCCAGGTTGTACTACCATTCCATTAGCACTTGTATGTATTTGTTTATAATAGAAAGCTACCAAACTCTGAAAAGTCTCATATTTTAATATAATTCATGAAAAATTTATTTCACCACACGGAGTTTGAGAAAGCTTCATATTTGTTTTAAGAAGAAGTAAGTAGAGTAAAGTAAGTAAAATATATAAATCTCTACACTCAAAGCCATGGTTGAATATTAGCTAGAATTTGAGAATTTGAGCACTGGCCAAAATGGAAATTAGTTATATATTTCATCCACTTGCGATCATTCTCTCCAAATAGTAGTTCTTATTTTTACACAACATATACTATGAAGTAAGTAAAGAGAACGTCTATATGTACTCCAAAAGAAGATAATAGTTGTGAAATTATTAATCATTGAATTGACAAAGTCATTTTAAAAGATACATATGACTCCCAAATTTAGCATTAAGATGTAGTAATGTACTCATGTACTAAAATCCCACCTCAATAAGGGAAAGAAAACTACAAATTGAAAATAAGTAACAAAATAATTTGAGTTCTTCTAGAGATGAGAAATCTCAGAGGAAAAAAGTCAAAGTGAAAGTACGAATTGTGTAAATAAATTTTCTAAGCATCTCCACACCAGTTTTTTGATCTCTAGATAGGTGTAGCGGCAGCAGCTAAAGTTTAAATTCCTGCTCGGGGATCAGAAATCTAATGAGACGCCACTCAGTTAAGTCAACCCTACTTAAGTGAAATGTCAATGTAAAGGTGAGCAGTAAGGTGTAGACCTCCTGCACAAAGTGGTCAGCGTGAAAATGGACTTTTTCATGGATCTTTGATTTATGTGACACATGCACACACACACACACACACACAAATATGCACATGTACACACCTTGCATCGAAAGCACAATCCAATGCTCATTGTGAATATTCACAGTAACGGTATTGTCAAGGCATAATAATCACGCTATAGAGCTCTGAGATGAACGGTTGTCCCAACGATTGGAAGAAGTCAACACAAATTAGTTAGGGAAATCTAGCTTCTATTAGGCCTTCAATGCCAAAGAATGCCACTAACATAGCTTTGAAAAAGTACAAAATTATAACAAATTTCAATACAGGTGTAATTGTGTTTTATTCACAATGCCAATATGCAGGCAGCTTCCACGCTACAAAATAGAGTGAGCTCTGCTAATGGGCAATGACAGAACACTATAGGCGTTTTTTTTGGTATGTGGACAAAAAAAAAAAAGGAAAGAAAATTTTAAAAATGAAACACACCTTTTCTTCTGGTTTCCTTTTTACAAGGGCTTGAACGAAGACATTTCTTTTTATACTGTTTCATATAGACCAGAATATCCTGTTGTATTATTAGTGACTTTTCTAGGGTCGATGATTTGCAAGAGAGCGGATTTAATGCGGGACAAGTACAAGTTCCAACACTCACACACACACAAGCCAAATGCAAGAAGAGAGCAGAGTATCTATCTATGCACTAGAGAACCAAAAGATCCAATCAAGGGCTGGGAGCCCACAGCAATGTCCCATGTACGTCCATGTCTGCACTAAAAAGGCTGAAAAAAACTATACTGGAGTCAGGATATGATGCTCCCAGCAGATATAAAGACCAGAGCTCACCTGAAGAGAACAGCAGCCGTCCTCAATGACAACAAGGTCCCAAGCTGTCCTGAGACAAGAAGAGCCGAGTCCCTTCAGGAGAAAGCCACAACAGAACTTCTCCTGGGAAACAGCCGACTGCCATTTTCCGCTTCTGTTCTCCTTCAAGTCGTGTCGGCAACAATCCTCAGGTGAATCCTCTACTGCCAGAACCACCCCGACCCAGGCCAGCTGGGTGCTCCAGCTCAAACTGACTTCAGTACGGCCACAAAACCTGTTTTTAGGGGGAAAAAATCTGTTAAGTATTCTATGTACATCTTTAAAATTTGCATTTGATTATGTACCATTTAGCATGAGTGATTCCACTTTCATTTGCTCTGATCTGTTATTACCTAGTATAGGACCTCAATTCAAAGTACTCACTTGCCATAATTGATTTGTGGTCCATAGTCAAATTTCACTTAACAGAAAATTTTGAAAGAGAGTCTTTAAAACAAAGAGATACCAGAATCAAATTAGCATTGGGTCATTACATAATATATATTACACTATTAGAAATAGAACATAAAATATTTACTACATATCCTATATATTGAGAATCAAAAATTTCTAGAAAATATGAGCAAGACAGAAAAATTGTGCAAAATGGCCCCATTATTTGAAAAAAATGACATTTAGAAATGAATTCTGATTATGCAATCAGAAATAATTAGTTAATTATTTGCACTGAATTTGCTTTAATTCACTTGCTAAGAATTCTGGAATATTCTAAATTTATTTGTAGTCCAATGTGAAGGAAAGAAAGAGATAAGAGGAATTTATTTATTGACAGCCTCAGGTTAAACTAAAAAAGAGAAAAGGAAAACCTACTCCACATTTGTATCCTGCATGATAAAGATGAACAAGCACAGGAACATCACGTTCTTTTCTGCAAATCCCTTCCTCCTAGAATGTTAACTTCTAACATACAGATTTTCATATTAACTTCATTTTTCTAATGTTCGTATTAATGTCTCCTACTTTCATTACAGAAATTCTTTCCTGAATTATTTATTTACTTATTTATTTATTTTGAGATAAGGTCTTGCTGTGCTGCCCGGTTGCCCAAGCAGGCACTGGAGTCACAGAAGGAGGAGGAGGGAGAAAAATTAACGAGATTAATGCAAATGAAGATAAATTAAATATCATTTTAATATATAAAATTATAGATTCAAACCAATCCCACTGGAAAACTTCAGACTTTCAACTAATAATTTGAAAGACAATTTGTAATATATATATTTATAATTTCTAATATTTACAAAAAGGTATGATAATATTGTAAAAGAGGTGTACATGGCAATGATTTGCTATATCAAATTCTGTAAATTATCACATACAGCAATCCTGACAGCAGAGTACTTACAAGTGTTCAGGTGAATAAACTGAATCAGAAAGACAGCACAAGGAAATTTCTCCGTGTATACTCCCTGATTGATGGTAGGAGTGTCTCTTATAAGCTATATAAATTTATTCAACACATGAAAAACTATCTTCAAGTCATATCACTTACAGAAAATGTGCTCAGTTATTTTGCAGGTCAAATTGTGAAATGCTAATTAATATAAATAATTATACTAAAGTAACACAAAATGTCTTCATAATTTTTCCACAGGAACATGTTTTATAAACAAGACTCAAAAGTCACTAATAGCAAAAGAAATTAGTGATAAATTTCACTTATATCAACATTCAAAGCACGAAGTTTATCAAAGACAAAATGATAAGATTGCAGACAATCCATCCAAAAAAGAGAAGGGATTTTAAACACTTATGATCAGTGAATGCTCCTATGCAAATTATGATATCTTACAAATTAGAAAAGAAGTTAGACAGTTTACTAGACAAGCAAAATTTTTGAAAAATATATTTTTTACAAAATATTTTAATTGACCAATGAAGTTATGAAAAATTACACACTTTCATTAGGCACAATGATAAAATTTTAGACATTGGGTTATTACTATACATTTAGCATAAAGCACAAAATAAAATAACTGGTAATATGTCTGGGGAAAATGTAGATCATAGGAGACCCTACTGGGTTCAAGCAAATCTGTACAAAATTTTTGGAAAGATGCCAAGTCTTGCCTACAGAATGTGAATAGATTCATGCACTATAATCTCAGCAATTCTACAGCTAGCAATTAAAGCAGTGATAACATAAATAATAATAACTTCCAAATAATTATTAACGTGGCTCATCATATTACTTTTAGTAGGTTAATATGGTCAAGCGTGAGGGTACATATTTATGTCTTGGTATCTTCACAAAATGAAATATTATGTAGCAATGAAAATGATTAAACTGCTGCTCCACTCAGTAAGGAGCAACACAATGCACATAACACTGCGTGACAAAGCATGACACACACACATTCACACACTGTAAGATTTACTGACATCAAGTTCAAATCGCTTAAAAATGCTGGTTGTCAAATGCCATTTTAGGGGCTATTTTAGGAGAGAAACAAAGTTGCCGAGTAGTGAGAAGAGGCGCAGGAAACTCCAGGACTTTGGGCTGTACTTATTTGTGTTCCTCTTTTTAGTTTCATTTGTCAGGTATGATTACAGGAGTGTGTTTAATGTTTCACAGAAAACTTAGTTATCTACTTAATGTTTGCACATATTTTTGGATATCTTGCTTTATATATTTATACATTTTCACATAAAATTCTGTTAGTAACTGTCCCTACAGACTGTGCTTCTCACCGTTAAAACAAAACAAAAATGTTTCCTTTTACAGTCTCCCATCCGGCTCCTTTCAGTTTCCTTCCTTTTCTGCTAATCTTCAGGCAGGAATGGGCTTTTCTCCAGGCTCCACCCCCACCATATTGGAAACTTGCTTACGTGAATTTCGTGTTTCTTCTTAACCCAAAAACCTATGTCTTTCGTTAGTAACAGCATATAACAGAGTTTAATTCCCTTCACAGGTGTTGTTTAAGTAATTTGAACACACTTTGCCTTTTTACCCCACTAGATTCACATCAGATGATGTTACATTTTGAAGTCAATCGCATAAAGTGATCTGAAAATTAAAAAAAAAAAACAAAAAACTTCAATTCTAGGTAACACACAATTAACAATCCCACAAACAAGCCCTTCCTTTTTACTCTATGTGGTTAGCTATTAACAGTAATTAATGTGCATGTAAATGGGCCTTTCGTGTGTATAAAACATTCTGTTTCTTCACCTACATGTCCAAGATGCTATATGTATAGAGTTTAGTTTGTAAAGTAATTTGTGACATGGTTTTGCATACTAATATTAACAATTGTGTTCAGTTACTAAAAAATTCATGGATGAATGGTGTCTTAAATGAATTATGGTGTTTTTTTGCTTAAGTTTAATTGTTTTGTTTTTTGTTTGTTTGTTTGTTCCTCCCTACGGATTAGAGACCTACGAAGGGCAAGTATATACAAGCTCAGTTTTGCTGAGATTTCACCTCATTGTACTCCACTGCCTGTGAAGCATCTCCCACAGATATTACTGGACAGACGTGCATTTCATCGTCAGCCATCTGCAGGATAAAACGTAGGTGGTAAGAGATCTTCATCACTCATTGTTACTCCAGAAAAATCTTTTCGTAAAGGAAGAAATGAAGAAGTCACATATCAGAAAATTAGTCATCTCCTTACTTTGCTTTCTAGGTTTTTCATCTGAACTACATGTTATTCCTCTTACTGATTTTAGTATCTGTCAGTTCCAAGAAGGTCAGGCTAAACTCTTTTTTAAGTAAAACTGAAAATTTATTTTCTTGCTTACATCAGTCCACTGAAAAGTATACTTTATATTCCACGGTGTGTTGAGCTAATTATATCATAACCGACAAATCATTTCACCAGTATTTATCCTCTTGCAAACTCCAGGTGAAAGATGGGTAATATATATGGTTTTTTGATGCCAGAAGACAAAACACAAATAAAATAACAGATGTTACATTGGAAAAAGCGTGTTTCTGTTAAAAATTTCAGTGAATACAGCCATAGATAGAAGTATATGTAGACATTAACGTGGTCTTGGGCTAAGAACCCTTTATAAATCTCACCCTTCATATCCTACGACATGTATTTTTAATAAAATGGTTCTCTACTGGCTGTCTGCTCTTTGGTTAACAACATTTTTCAAATGGTTTAGCTGCTGTGCAGGTCAGGGTAGACTTGTCATACAACACAGTAGGAATATTAGCACTTAGTTAATATAAAAGACCATCCTGGTTCTACTTGGTTCTCCCTAACATCATGTCCCTCCACTAATATGGAACTAATTCCCGATCTTGTTTAACAACCTTTACTTACCTGCATCATCAATTTATTTCAAGACTCTTCTGATTTGGGTGACTCCAGGCTATTTAAGATTTTGTTTAGAAAACATATCAGATATAATTCACAGCAAATGAATATCCACACCTCAGTGTGGATGACATGAGTGAGACGGAGGTTGTGTATTTCTAGAGCATATGGTAATTACGGGGGAAAAAGATCATGTATGAGGATGTGGTGAATAATCTAACCCTGCACTAACGCTGAATAGATATCTTGCTGAACACTATGGAGGACTATCTTTTTGATGCAACAGATGCTAAGTTTACACTAAACAGAAATAAAACAGTCCATTTTTGAACTACCCATCTATTTTTAAGGATAAGGATTTCCAGGGCCAGATGGTATTCCATGCAGTCTTATGGAAGAGAGAGAGAGAATAAAAGCACTGGCCGTGACATTGAAGATTACCAGATTGCTTACAAATATGCACATATGGACTAATACATTTAAAATCTGTTCTCTTATGAAGGTAGAAGAAAGCCCACAAAGGACTATATGAGAATTATTAAACATGTCTTTTTAATCCTTAAATCGAAAAGTCAATATAAATGCACGTGTTTTACTAAATATGAATAAATATGCTTAGATTTAATTGAAATTAACTAGAAATCTCATCTTTTCAAGGAGGCGTTTTGCCAATTTTGAAACGTTCTGATAAGAGCATGCATAGTATCTCACTGTGTATTTCTTTCATCACAATATCGAGGACCTAGAGGAAGATCACAATCGAAACACAGAATTCCATCGTTGGTCGACTAACAACTAAAACAGCTTTGCAGCACTACTGAATAAATCATGTACAGAAGTCTGCCCCAAATCAGCCTAAGTTCTGTCTATTATACTGGTCAGATTATATTCCTACTACAAAAACTGTGTTTAACGAGAGCATTAAGTCAGAATTATATTTTCATTTTACTGTTACAAATAACTCAGTTTGGTCCATTATTTTTCAATGGTATGTTATTTCCCCTTATATTATGGAAGCCACTTCATACAAAGGTACATCTAAGAGAAAGTTAGTTTATTAGTTAAACTGTTTTATGCCCACCCGAATACACATCAAAATGAAACTGTCCCTCCTGAGGGTCACGGTAGTACTATTGCAACAATTTTTTTTGAATAAACATAAACATTATTGAGCTCAACCTCGATGTATTAGGGATGAACAACACATCTAACATGTTTTAATAAGCAGTGGCTATCTTTTTCATACATTTGCTTGTGATAACCTTAACGAAATCAATTTTATATTTTCTTATTATTCTTATTTCTGTTAAAGAAACTGAAAATGTGTTTTATCTCTCATGTCCTTCTAAATTACTTGAAGTTGTCTCACAAAGTAATTGTACAGTCAATCAGCCTTCGTGATACAAATTTAGTCCTGGTTCGTCATATTAGATTTATTTTGCATTATGAATATTAATACTTCTTTCACTAATGGTGGTTTCTACTCAGCTAAAGAGTTCAGACCATGGTAACTAGAGATAGTGGATTTGAAGGTACAGAAAGGAGATACAAACATAGAACTGATATACAAATTGAGGAAGACATAGCAAGTGAGGATGTGAAATTTTGCCTTGATTTTACTGATGAGTTCCACCAGTGAACTGGAAAAACGTGACTCAAAGGACATAAAAAATGTGATTTCTCTCACATTCTTCTTTTACACATAATCAATGGAAAACTTTCTTCTTCCCACAGTGAAAAATTCAGTGACATGATTACTCTAACCACTCTTAGGTAATGAGAAGTTCACAGTTTCTTTACATATAAAATGTAGCAGGCTTAGAGGTTTTGCTAGTAATCTGAGGAGGAAGGCCCTCGTTATGTCTTTCTCCCCGTTGCTAACATATGCTAAGACATTTTATGAACCACCTGATTACAACGCAGTACTAAGAAAGAGGAAACAGAACAAAGAAAACCTTATTTATTATTTAAAACAGACTGTTCCTGGCTTCTCAATTGCAGTTACTGCTTAGAAACAAGTACGCTAACTCCACAATACATACGGATACTATATATATGCTGAAATATATTCTGGAAGCCTCCATGCCTAGACTTAATGGCCGAGATTTTCACAACAGAGCATGAGGGCTCTCATATAAAAACTCTTCAGACTTTTTCTCTCTGCTTACTTTCTAACTTCTTGGTGTTCTTTGATCTCTATTGAGTATGATTAGATTTGTGGCTTAAATATTGTGAAATTAATTCTTTTTTGGGGGGAGTGCTGGGGATCAAACTTAGGGCCCTGCGCTTGTCTAGCAAGCACTCTACCACTGAACTAAATCCCCAGCCACCCACATTGTGAAATTTTCTAACCACTAAGTTGAAATTGTTTTGTTTTCCACATATTTTTATTCCATCTGAACCCCTATAATATTGCCCAAATTGGATAATGCAATTTCCACTACCTGATATTCTCTGCTTCACTAATTACCTGGCAATCTCTGACTGATAATTTTCACTGTCAGTTTGAGTGGCTTGAGGCCAACTAGGGGTTTGGTGAATCACACTCTGCGTGCGACCTCGGGGTCTCTCTCTGGCCCATGTTCATACAGTTCTCCCCGGCACCGCTTCACACTTCAGGAGCTAACCCGCTTTCCTCCACAGCTCCCTTTCTCAGTAATGTTTGCGCCTGCAGCCAGCTGATCATAGACAGAAAACTCTGAGCCAATATAAACTTTTCTTTAATTGTGGAAGTTGCTCCCCCCCACACTCAGCATTACAAAAGCTGCCCATTACAAGCACTGTGCTCCACAACCCCAGATTCATCTTTAAGGCCTGAGTACATACTGCAAATGCACGTGGTGGAGTTCTTCCCATGGTGTGCTGGGACCTAGAATGTTATTTTGCTTTCTGTCATTTCCAATACTATGAAATTCTAAAACATTATGAGGTAAATCATCTAAGTCAGGAGGCCTTAGAATTAGGAAGAGAGATCAGTGGTTCTGGTAAGTAAAAAAAAAGTCATTTTCACTTTTATTCTGATCTTCTATTACCACTTATGCTACTTCACAAATGAATTAAATGGTGAGCTATCTGTATAAGAACTGAATTTCTGGGGTTGGGGATTTAGCTCAGTGGTGGAGTGCTTGCCTACCAAGCACAAGGACTCGAGTTCGATCCCCAGCACCAAAAACAAACAAAAAAAAAAACAAAAAAAAAGAACTGAATTTCTGTTAATCATCAAAACAAGTGATCTATCATGAGTATTCACTGAGAACAATGTTTTTTTTAGAAAGTGATTGATGCAGGCAAATTTTAATTTTCATTCATTTGCATTTATCAAAAATATAAATTTAGGAATATTGACTAGGAATGCAAAGAAAGTTTATACAGCTATTATTATCAAAATAATTTGTAGAATTAGAAGCAATTGCAAGCACATTGGAGAAAACTAAAATTAATCTACTCGGAAAGGAGCAGATATTCTTTCCTTCATGTGACTATTTAATCATTTATTCATTATCTATATTAATCCATATTAATATAAATCATTATATAAAAAATAAAAGTCCAGTAATTATTGTCTAAAATTTACTAAACTCTCTTCATTGTTATGAATCCTTTTCTACACACATTAAAGCATCGTCACATTTATTTTTTATTCTAATGTATAATTTTGAAAACAGAAAAGCTAGAAAGAATCAGAGACAATAAATACTTCGCCCAAATTTCCACAGTTAATTAGCAACAGACAAAATTCTCAAAGCAAGGTCTCTCAAATAAAAAAAAAAAAATGAACTATGCAACTTATAATTCAGAGGAATGCAGTGATTTCTATTCACAGGTCTGATGTTTAAGGGCCATGTATTCTCATCCTCAGAACTCAACACTCATCCTTTTATATCCAGCTACTGTCTCACAGTCTACTCATTTCTTTTAGTAATCTATGTTTCCATAAAGCACAGAGTAGTAATTTTCCTACTGGATATGAAAGTGTTGGAAACTATTGACCATATTCTCCAATCCCAAATTAATACAGTCATGCATGGATTAGTGACTAGTATGTATTCTGACATATGTGTCCTTAGGTGATTTCATTGTTACACATACATCATGGAGGGTACTGGAGAGCACAGACCAGGAGAGCACAGAGCAATCCCTCAGTGCAGCCTCTCGATCCCATGAAGAGGTTCAGCACACACAGGATGTGAGAATCTACTGCCAGCACAACATGGCATTCTGTTCTGCAGTACACTATTTTTATAAGAACAAGTACACACTAATAGAATGAAAAAATACAATGTCAACCTGGAAAGGAAAGTGAAGCACATAAAGTTTGAGAACATAGTTCATTCGAACAGTATGAGAATGATCCTTTAAGAGAAATGATTTATATCTTCCTGGAATCAGTGATGCCCGAGTGGCATGCAGAGGCTGTGTGTCTTCAAACATAAGGAAAAACAAAATACAGAGACGAGGCTACAACAAATTGGTTGTTAAAAGTGGTTGACAAGAACAGTGCAGGTTGCTAGGTGGTAATTGGTCATGTAGGTTGTATGCCCCAAATATGCAGTCACGAGAGGGAGAAAGACTCTTGCTAAGGACAGTTATTAACTTTATGATGTCAAGGAATCTGCCAGTTCGCCCACACTAGGTGAGAATGACTTAGGTAACTCTGGTCTCATGGCTCATATTTCCTGGATCTAAAGAATTTTGTGATTGTCTTTCAAATTGCGTGAGTGCGTGTGTGTGTGTGTTATTTGAAATTCTCTCTCAGTAATATAATAAATTAAAAAAATAGTTACAACCATTTGTCATCACATATGATGCATCTTACATGGTTTTATGCACTGTATTTTCATTATGAGTACAGTAGTTTGTTTACATCAACACCATAAAAATGTGTCATCCATTATGCTCTAATATTGTTACAGTTTCATCACTAGGCCATAGACACTTTTTTAGCTCTACTATAATTTTATGGGACCGCCATGGTAGAGGCAGCCCACTGTTGACTAAAACATTATTTTGTGGCACATGACTGTAGTATTGTGTAGTAATTATTCATTAACATTAAAATTGCATTGGCTGAATCAAATATTAATTTATTTTTTTTCCCTGTGGTACTGGGGATTGAACCCAGAAAGCACTGAGTTACATCTTGATCCCTATTTATTGTTTTATTTTGAGACAGGGTCTCCTAAACTTCCCGTGCTGGCCTCAAACATCTGTCTCAGCCATCCAAACACCTAGCGTGTATTACCACACCTAACTCGAATTCAGCAGTGTGTTGAGTCACAACTCCACTACCTCCAACCAGAACTAATAAATATTTGTTAAATACATGAATAGTTTGCCAGTGAGAAAATTATGAAATAATATATGTTTTAGTTTTACTGTTATTCCTACTCCAATACAACCACTGCATACATTTTCATTTTATTCATCTTCTTACCATGAACTTAGCCATTTAACATGGTGCCCATTTATTAGATCCAATTTCTGTGGGCCAGTGATCCATCACAACACAGCTGGCCAGTTTCTCTCTTCATATACTAAATTTCTGGCTGATTTCACAAAACTAGTATCACCATACTAGCTGGAAAGTATTCTCAGGTGGATATGGTGAGGAAAAATCTACCTGCAGGATAATTATTGTCACCGGCAGGACTAAGGTTTCTGGGGGGTTATAGGACTAACGTCTCTCTTTGCTGTCTAGTCTTCATGTGTGGCCAGCTCTTCACTCCTAGATGCCGTCCACATTCCTTGTCACAGGGCAGCCTCTGTCTTTCAGCTTGAAATAAACTCTGGTTGCTGTGTTTTCAGTGTCCGTATTCTTGTTCCCGAAAGTACAGGGAAACTCTCTGCTTTTCCTCGGCTCATATGACTAGGTAAGAGCTATCCAAATAATCTCTTATTCCTAAAGTGTCCTACAAAGCATAACACAATTATGTGAGTAAAATTCATTATAGTCACAGGTCCTGAAATTTTGTAGAGAGGTGCAGTATTTTAAGGAGTCATTTTTGAAGTCTGTCTATTACAAAGAACAGGACAATTTGCCAATCATATTGTTTTTAATTTTTAATATCTTCTTCACAAAGTTTCCAGCTTTCTTGAGTATATTTTTTTCAGAACTCTGAATTGAATAATGTTCCCTCCACTATTAGCCTCCCTGATCTAGATTTATTCCTTCCATCTAGACAAAAACTGACACGCAGATTAAAATAGTCTCTTACACATGTCTAACTATTTTATTGTGTCACTTATATTTGAATTACTTTTTGGTATTATCATAGATTAAGATATTTTCTAACATTTTGGTTATAACACTAGATTATTTTAAATTGGCAATATCTTTACAATCGTTGCTTATTTCCTTCACAAAATTTTTTATTTACTATATAGGACAATAGTGCCTACCGGAGAAATCCCCTTAAGAATATACTACTTTTTTTTTTTTAAGTCTTTGCCAAAGTAACGAAAGAAATGTTGTGATTTATATGGTTTATTATTTCAAAAATTGATATTCTGGAAAGTCTATGCTATTGAACAATAATATAATTTGCTGATAAAAAGGATTTCAACCCTCATTTATTGTGATATCGCTTTGACAGTCAATTTCACTTTGCTGTTTTACTAAAGTTTATGGCAATTTAACATAAATCACTTGATTGCAATACTTAACAATTATTACTTTTTGAGATGATATTAATGATAAAATTTTAAAGCAACTTGAGATTTTAAAATCTGAAGTCTGAATTTTTCCATTTTATTAAAATACATATTAGAGATAATCATATAATTCAATTAAAACTTCTCATTTTTGATCTTTGTATTTTAATAAAATATTTCTTCATAAAATGAAACCCAAAATAAATTTGACTTGGCAATAACTAATATTTTTATTTTTTTAATTCTCTATTCATTTCAATAATAGCTCTTATCTTTTCTCCTCCTCTTGCTCTTTTTCTTCTGCTCCTTCTCTGTTGGTGTAGAAAGGAGATTTTAAGCTTTATTTCATATGTAATCCATAGACTTTCATTTCTTAATTCATCTTTAGCTATTTTTGCATTGACTATATTCTATTCATAGGCATTTAGTTTGTCATTTCCTACATGTGAACTAAATATTCTAGTATGAAAGTAATCAAAGTACTTTAATGTGTACACATTTATGTACTCATTCTGAAAGGTACTAGAAAAATCAAAATTTCCTTTGGAGAAATGTTAGGATACTTATTTGGAAATAAACAATTTAATAGATTTTATTTTTGACAATTGTAAACTGTCAACTCTACCTGAATTACCATGAAAAGAAAGAGAGATTTATAATCCTAAGAAAGTTTATGGGATAATTTAGGAGTGAAATATAAACAATTAAACTAAAGAAATATTTTTAAATCCTAGTATCTTCTGAGAAGCAGTTTATCTGCCCTTTTCAGCTCAATGTCACATTGTTTTTATATTTTAAAATGAATAGAAATAAAATGTATCTTTTCCTTTTGCCCTATATGATTACTTTAACAAATAAGTAATACAAAATGAACACCAAGTGCAAAGTGTAAAATATTATCCAAATATGCCTATACATTATTCTATTTCATGGAAAATTTACAAAATGCTTCTGTACTTTTCAATGATTCTAAGGCATAACAACAAATGGCATTTTATACCAGCAAAACCAAGTGGGGTTGTCTAAATTGCATTCATATTTTTGTCAAAGAAAATTAGATTATATGGAAACTCCAAGGTCACATAGTGGTTTCCTCTTCCTCATACAAAGAAAATGTTCAGAGCAGTCTATAATTCAAGAGGGAGAATCAAATTAGTGTTCATCTCATACTTGTGTAATATCAATACAAAATAATTTTATTTATTTATTGCCTACAGTTATGACCAAAGACATTTCTGTAAATCATACGGATCAGGTAAAATATGAAACATCTTCAATTCATTTAAGGTGGAAAAATTCAGAACCCGTGATATGGTTTATCAAAGACAAAGACACTTAACCCATCTTTCTAAAGCATTTGTATAAATTTTGCCTTAATAAATGATAAAGCAGACCAAATTCGGTCAAGTGAAAAATAAGAAGCCAGCAATTGGGTTTTTGATCATATTCATTTTTCTGGCAATAAACTTTAACTCAATCTATTCAGATTTATTATAGGAGGACGAAAGATAGAAACTGAGAATCAAAGCTTGGCGAGCTAGCTGTCACCTGGCACATGTTTTAGGTAACCTTCATGCAGGAGGTGGGGAAAGGCCGTATCCTGAGGAATGAGCAAGGAGCAGAGAGAAAGGTAGAAAGATGCCCCTGGAAGAGTTCAGAAATTTTACTGACAAGCAACTCAGTAACTCTCCAGTATTATTTTGACCAAATTTCTTTAGTTTTTAAATCAGACAATATAATATTTCCACTTTCCACACAACTGAAAGGCATCCAATATAAAAACCACATTTTTCTCCATGCTTGTCATTCTCTGTTCTAAAGTATAATGTCATTTCCATTTACTAGTTCTCTTACCTTAAATAAATTGGTCTTCCATTGCTCTCATTTTTTCAGTGTGTAAAATGCAAATGTTTGTTGTACCTACCTCATTAGCAAGTGCATAATCAGTACATGGTCACCATTTTTATTTTATTTTATTTTATTTTATTTTATTTTATTTCATTGGTGCTGGGGATCGAACTCAGGCCTTGTGCTTCCAAGGCAGGGACTCTAATCACTGAGCTAAATCCCCAGCCCCCACCATTATTATTTTAACCTACTTTATCACCCTTAATACTAAATAAGAGTAAAACCTTTCAAATAAATTTAAAAATAATACTAATAATGCTATTTTTAAGAGTAAGAAATTGGACATCAATTTTTCAATTCACAATAGTCGAGTTATAATTATTATTCAGTGGTACCCATGGTTCAATAAATGTTAAATTTGAGTTACAATTAAAAAAAAAACTCACATGCATTTCCTATGTAGAAACACAAAACAGAAAAAAACTCAGGAGTTTCAAGAAAAATCTTACATTTTTGGATAGGGTCTTTAAATTTGGGAGGTTTGATTTTTTTGAGTTCTTTATATGTTCTATATGTTAGACCTTTGTCTGAGGGACAGCTGGCAAAAAATTTTTCCCAGTCTGTGATTTTTTGCCCCACTCTATCAGTAATTTCTTTTGCTGTGCAAAAGCCTCTTAATAGGATGTGATCCTATTTTTCACATGAAGAAATAAAAATAACAAATAAATAATGAAAAAATGTTCAACATCATTGGTCATTTGAGAGATGCAGATCCAAAAAAACAGCAAGATACAATCTCACTCCAAAAAGAATAGCTATTATCAAGAAATCAACCAATAACAAGTGCTGGCAGGGCTGCGGGGAAAAAAGGAACCCTCCTCCACTGTTGGTGGGAATGTAGACTGGTCCAACCACTGTGGAAATCAGTGTGGAGATTCCTCAGAAAACTACAACTATAGGTTCCATTTGACCCTGCTATTCCTCTGCTTGGTATCGTCCCAGAAGAGTTAAAATTATCATACTACAGTGATATATGCACAACCATGTTCATAGCAGCACAATTTGTAATAGCTAAGTCTTGGAAACAACCTAAATGCCCAACAACTGATGAATGGCTAAAGAAGATGTGGTTTTTCTACACAGTGGAGTACTATACTGCTATAAAGAAGGATAAACTAGAGTAATTTGTATGTAAATGTATGTCCCTTGAGAATATACTATTAAGTGAAATAAATCAGACACTTATCAGTACACATCAAATTGTTTCTCTAATATGAGAAACCATAAGTGTAAATAAGGACAAAGGGATGTAATAGATATTATGTAAAAAACAAACAAACAACAACAAAAAAAAACATAGAATTCAAAACAGAGGAGAACTAGATAGAGAAAAGGGGGATAAAGAAGGAAAGTTAAAAGAAAAGTTAGATGAAAGGGAAAAAATGGAAAAATGTAAATAAACTTGTTGCAAATAGAGAGGGGTGGGTGAATGGAAGGGATGGGAGGGCAAGGGGGGGAACCAAGATACATCACATACAGATACAAAATAACCATGTTGATTATGATCATTAAGTATACAATGTACCAATACATGTTCTTGGTAAAAATCAAAATTAAAAAAATAAATAAATAAATAAAAATTTAAAAAAAAAGAAAAATCTTACAACCACACTTGAGTAAATTGCTGTGCATATTCTTTACATTTGGAGAAAAAACTGTTCTAATTTACATAGGTAGGTATTTTCCTTTTAAAAAAAGAAATTAATACAGGTTCCTAAAAGAAAAAGAAGTATTTTTTTCCAGACTCAAAGGATTAATTAATGGGTAAGTTTATATGTTAGTATTTTCTTTAGGGGCTATGGGATGGGTGTGGCTTATGTACAAAAAGAAATGATCACTCAAAAATGGATAAAATAGTCTCTTCTTTTTGAGGGGAAGACTAGCATGTGTTCTTAGGTATGTGGACTTCTTGTGTTAGAATGCATTGATTTGATATCTATGACTAGCAAAGGTAGTTAAAATGTTCTGATGAATGAAAAATATTGTTGCAACAGGTGTATGAACATCATGGTGCTAAGGATTAGATTGTACTTTCAATAAAGTGGCAACATATCACAGAATCCCCTTCCGTGTATTTCTCTAGATAGTGTCAGCCAAAATAGAAGCAAATTATATCAGGGACCCAAAAGTTCACATACTAAAAATATGTCTTAGCATTTTCTTACTATGACAAAATACCTGAGATAATCATTTTCATAAGGGAATACTCATGATTTCAGAAGTTTCCCTATGTGTATAGTTGCTCGGCCTGGTTACTATAAGCCTGTGACAGCACAGTACATTGGGTGAGATCCCATGTGTTGGAGTCCTCTCCGCACTGTGCTCTAGAAGCAAAATAGGAAGAGGCGGGCCTGAGGTCATAGTATTTCTGCCCAGGGCATGTGACCTCATTCACTTAACTTCCTCCTGCTTGGCTCAGCTCCAAAATTCCATCATCTCTCAGTACTGCTACCTGGTGACAGAGTATCAACACAAGGACTTTTATAAAATCATAATAGGAATCTGAAATTCAAAAAATGTAATATGATTTACAGTCCCTTGATATAATCAGGATTAGGTAATGCACAATAGTTTTAAATATTAATAAAAATAGTGAAAATAGACATGTTTTGGAAAAGGTATCAACTTCAGTACATTAGTATGGGAAAAAAGAAGATAATAGAAATCTAAATAAATCATGATAATGAATTTGTGAATCTAGCTTATAATGGGTTTAAATATTATATATCCAATTATAATAAGGAAAATGCAAAAAGTACAAGTTAATTTGCATTCAATTGAAAGTGTTGAAGAGGAAACAGCAAATTCAAGAAAATATGCAAAATAATAAATATAAATATCATAAAGTAAAGCATACATGAAGCAGACATAAATATAAAAAGCCTTATTTTAGAATAAATTTAGGGTTTTAATATTAATGCTAAAGAACAAGAAAAAGAAAAAAGAATAATACCAAAAAATATTAAAAATAGGTACAAATTCAAAGTTTTGTTTTAATTGTAGAGATTTCCATAAACCATTGTAGTTTTGATCCCCATGAGCCTGTTAATTATTGTCAGAATATTTAAAATATTTTAATAATTTTTATTAGAGTAAATAATTATTCAGGCAAATCCAATTACTGAAATACTGAACTAAAGTTAATATAAATCATCATAGGTTCAAAGCATCTGCCATGTTCAAATTATAATAGATCCTTAACAAATTCTGTGAGTCACAACATTCAGTACTAACAAGATCAAACAATGCACATAAAATGTTTTTGAGATTGTATTTAACCTACTGTTTTGTTTTTGTTTTTGCTTTTTTGTTATAATTTTGTTTTTCTATTAGTACATATTTGTCATACAGAATGATTACATTCATCACAGGGAATTCGTACCTGTACATAATATATCTTAGTTCTTCTTTTTTTCCTAAATCCATCCCCTACTTTCAAGCCTTCATCCCCTCCCCATTTACAAAAGCTTTGTTTCTATTTTTTTCCTTCTATTCTCTTTTTCTTAATCCCTTTTCCTTTTTTTTGCCATTCCCAATCTTCTTCTCTTGTTCCCCTTCCTGTTTGAACATGTTCTTGCTACTTCCCCATATCTATGCTCCATATTTCTTGTTTAGCCTTTGGGTTTCTCACACAAGAGAAACAATTCAATATGAAATTGTGTCTGGCTTATTCCACTCACCTACTTGACAATACCTATCTCATCTAAACCAATCCATGACTTAACTAATTACCTGCTGAACTTACAATAACTTTAATTCCAAGAAAGAAGCCATGTTCTTTTGTAAACAATAACTTAAAACAAAAAAGAGGTTTTATGTCTGTCTTCTCAAGAAGAAGTTTGAAGAACATTTCAGAAAACGGTGTCAGGATTGGGATTTAAATGAGGAGTGCCAGGTAGTAGTATCGTATAGACATTTAAAAATAATTTAAAGAATATTGAAAGACTCTTAGTGCACCTTTGAGGCATTTTAGTTAAGAACAATGGAAAGTGTAATTTAAAAGGCAAATTTGGTTTTGACTATTAAAATAGTTTGAAACAAAAGAATGGAGACCTTATATCCTCCACTGTAAAATACAAGTAGAACACAAAACACAATATTGGCTAAATTAGACACGACATGAAGAATTCCAAGCTATCGCTTTTCATTTTGACTTACCTTGGTTGAGGTACTATTTCCCACACTCTATGGGTTCTAACTTAGAAAGTAAAAACCATCAGCTGAGAAATTTAATTTACTAGTAAAAATCACTTAAATAATTATCAGTAAGTACATGCATACAAACAATTTGGCTTCAGAATTTGCAACTTAGAAATTTAGCTACATTTGCTAAATTTTTTCTGACACTTGAAATGGTCTCGCTACAGAAATGTATTGAATTTTAAGACACTATAACTTACAATATTTTAATCTTGCTTATCTATAACTACTGTAAGAGTTTTTAACAATTATGAAGTAAAGCAAGATAGTTGTTGTAGCAAAGCAGCTATATTGCTGGTAAATATTCCAGAGTGGTATAGTTCACCACTCTACACTGTTGTAAACTGCTTTACATTACTAAATTCTACATCATCAGTGTTTTTCATTATCTATATAATCATATGGCTAGAGATCTGGGGCCATGGAACACTCCGCTTAAATATTTTATTAGTATTTTCACATAACAAAATGAAGTGTTTTTATATATAAGGTAATAATGAAGAATATGAGATTGAAGCTGAAGTATGTTTGACAAGTTTTTGTTATTCTCATCTATATATTCAATCAAGAAGAACACTGCATTGCTCCTGTATATTTCTCAAATCCAAATCTACTGACACTTTTTAATTTATACAGAGTGCACAAAAAAAAAAAAAACAACCGTATACACTGTTCAGGAAAAGACCATTAGGATATTTTGTCAACATATGGTGTTACATAACAGATGGGGCACCCTAGAGGATGTTGTATACTTGCAGAAAACCCACCACACTGCCAGCTCTTAGAGAAGAAATTGAAAATGCACGTGCAGCCATCTCAGTGACCAAGGTTACCAACGCAGCAGTTCGCCGTACTGATAATTATCTGGAAGCTAATGGCTACGACTCTGAGCACCTCTTGTAATTGTAGAGGCCAAAGTTACCTTGTATTAATCTCCTGTCTCAATAAATTTAAATTGATGTATTTAAACAAATATTTAATTAAATATTTATACAAGGTTTTCATTTCCTGAAATGCATATGCATTTTTTGGCATCTCTGACTCATTCACAGGAGGTCATCTTTTGATCCATACCTCCGGTTTTGGTTATTTTTTTTTGAGATAGGGTCTTGCTGTATAGCCAAGAGGGGCTCAACCTCTTGGCAATTCTCCTGCTTCAGCATCCAGAGTTCTGGGCCCAGCTTTTTGATTCATACTTTTCCCAACCAACCAAATAAACTATTAACACCAGTTTTTATTCCATTAGCTATAACGTTAAATTCAGAACCCCTATTTAATACGTCCATACAGACAAACTCAGCCTGGTCTGGGAGTATAATTGTGCCACTATTACCCCACACTCATAAAATTCATTCCCGCACTTGCTCATCAGGCCTTTGCTTATAAGAGAAAATTCAAGAAGTTCTTTATGAGAATAGTGGATATCTCCTGTCCTGTGTAAGTCCACATCAGGAGGCTAAAAGGTCTGAATAAACAAAATGTGGTTGGTATCTATATATAATGCAATACTATTCAGCTATAAAAAAGGACAAATTAGAGTCATTTGTAGGAAAATAGATGGACCTGGAAAATATGTTTAGTGAAATAAACCAGACTTGCAAGCTTGAATACCATATAGTATCCCTCATTCGAGTGAGGCAAAATACAAACATAAACAAATGGAAAGCAATGGATACAAAAAGGCAAAGGGTCAGATCTAAGCCAATAGGCAAAGGGTCTAAGGGAACAAGAAGAGGGAAGAGGGGGAGGGGAGTGGGAATCCAGAGGAATAATGATATCCTAAAAACAAGAGTCTAATAACCCAAATTTAAAACTGTAACACGTACACTAGGTGCTACAGTCAACTTTATCTAGTTACAACTTACTACCGCAGTGATGTGGTTGTTTACATTGCTCATTGTTATAAGCAAAAAGCACAATGTATTATGATCTGTAACTTTGTGAAATTTTGGATAGATTTTCAGAAAAATATATTTAAAAAATAGTCTGAGGTGGAAGCCAGGAAATGACTTACAAGGTGAAGGTGAAAACCAGGGCTCCTCTGAAGAAAAAGAAGCAGCCCTCCTTCATTTCTCTTTTAGTCCATTCAAGCCACAAGCCTATTGGTTGGTATCACTCACACCTGGGATGAGTCTTCTGTCTTCAGTAAATTCCTTCAGCCACACCCAGTACTATGCTGATCCACTTTTGTTTGGCATTTCTTACTCAAGTTGACATGATCAGTTAACTATCACAGAAGTTAAATTATAACTCATTTTGGCAAGGCTGTTGGTGGAAATGTAAACTATTAAAACCACCACAGGACTCAATATAAAGATTCCTCAAAAAACTAACAGTAAAAATTCCATTCAACTCAGCGATTCCCCTTCTATTTCCCAAAAGCGTTAAAGACATCATATTACAGTGATACATACATACACGCATACTCATGTTTATAGCAGCACAATTTATAATATCTAAGCTGCCTATAGGTCAGTCTATCAACAGAAGAATGGATAAAGAAATATTTTATTTTTATGCAGTGGGGCACTATTCTGCTATAAAGAAGGATACATTTGAATCACTTGTAGAAAAAGAAATATACCTTGAATCTACACTGTTAAGAGAAAAAAATCAGACACAGAGGTTAAATACATGGTTTCTCTTATATGAAACCACGTATAAATGAGAAATTTAAAGTATAAATAAATTGAAGAACTAACTAAAAGGCAATAGGAAATAGGAATACAGATCTTTTGAAAATGGGAAGGAGACAAAATGATGGAGGGGTAAGGACAAGGGAATTTTTTTAAAAATGTGTCATATACACATAATGACGACTCACTATGAATATATTCATTAGGTACCACAAACATGTACTATTAAGTAAAACAAGTGTATATTGAGTATAATTCTTTTTGTTCTGTTATTTATTACATCCATTTAAATTAGTCTTTTATAGTCCCTTAGGAAAAAATAAATATCTACAGTAACACTAGAGCCCTTCGGGTAAATGCAGAAGTTAATTTTAGTATTCATCATACCTGAGCTTTGTTTCTGTCTGTTTTATGTTGCTATAACAGAATAACCGAGAGTGGTTTGTTCATAAGGCACAGAAATGTGTTCTGTTGCAATTCTGGATGTCAGGAAAACTTAGATCAAGGCTCTTGTACCTGTTGTGGGCCTTCTTAATATATCTGCATTGTGGAAGGGGAGAGTGAGAGGAACCCTGAGTCTGCACATGGCATAAGAACTAATCTACCAGATAGATATTTTAAAAAAAGTGCCCTCCTGGCTTTGCCTCTGGTACCCTATAAGCTGTTATTATCAAGGTAGCCAGTGTGACCATGTAAAATGTCAATCATAACAGGTCAATATTCTTTTTGTCCAAGTTTCACCTCCCACCTTAATCTCCTTCACCAACCTATAAGATTTTGCAAGATCTTCGTTTCTCATTAATTCTATGCTCTTACTCTTTCTTTTGTCCAATCATTTCTTTCTACAATGGTCTCCTTCGTGAACCTTTAATAACTAAACCTGCTTCCATCATAGAACTCAAGTCCATCTCACATTTTCTCCGAGAGACTATTTTTCGAGACTCTGACACACTATCACTGGTGTTACTTCTAGAGTAACATGGTGTCTAAAATAAGATACAGGTGATGTGTCTCCTGCTAGATCTAAGAAAGCTTTGTTCAGTCCTGCTTCACTTAGAAGTGAATACTTCTCTTTGTTCTCTTCAAGTCTAAAATTTTGGCAAAAGCTCTGTCAATACCAGCGATTCCTAGCTGTCCTACAGATGGTACTTTGAAAGGTAGCGAAGGTCTCACAATCACAGTCCCTCCACCCTTCCCCTGAAGTCCCTGTATTGCACTATCTGGCTCAAGTCCTGAGGCAGACTCCTCCACGCCATTGCTTCGTGGCAGCTGGACTCAGTCTCCTACAGTTCTCTTTTCTTCTCCTTTGTCCACTGTGGCAGTTGCTATTTAAATTTACGGAAGATGAAATCTAACGTCCTGTACTTTTTTTTTTTCCTAGTTATTTCTTTGTAGGAGGGGGAGAGAAATGGGAAAGCAGTCTGTAGATTAAAACCTAGCAAAATGATCTGGAAGAAGAAAAAAATTATCAATTTAATATTTGAAGGGTCACTCTGCACAGACAAATTTCCATGTTTTTATATTTTAAGTTCAAGAGGATTTTATATTAGATTGATTGTTTTTCATGAAAACATTTCTTCCTAAAAATATATTTTATATAAAAATAATATATGAGTTAGAGGATTTAGCTCAAGTGGTAGAGTGCTTGCCTAGCAAGCACAATGCCCTGAGTTCGATCCCCAGCACTGAAAAAAAAAAAACATATATGATATAATTCATATTCTGTTACATTGTTCAGCATTCTGTTATTGTAACATGTGTGTAAAGACACTTAAAATAGAACATTTTAAACACAGAAAACATAGAGGTAGCTATAAAAATAAAACGAAAAAATATAAATTATGATATAAGTGAATCCATAAATAGAGTAGAATGTATTTATGAGATGTACCTATTGTTGAGGAAAATATGCATGAGTGATTTTTGTTCCATTAAAATACCCTTCCATTTGAAATTTCAAAATTCTTCTTTTCTATGGTGAATGGTAAGTGCTTTGTATGAGAAAATTCTTTCATTCAAAAAGTGTAACATTAGTTGTTACTTCTGAAATTTCTCTTATGCTTTTAGGCGGGCATACTAAAACACTTGAGTTTTAAAATAACTGGTATTACAAGGAATAGGCACAGATTGGGTATCTACAATGCTTCGCCATTATTTTTGCTTTAGAATCAGCTTTATAAATTCAAAGCCAGTTTCTTCTGGGCAATTATCATGAATACTCATAAATTGTATTCATTTTCCATTTTTGCTGCAAATAGTACGAGAACTGCAGTATAACAACTTAATCAACATACCTCAATCTTCTTCTTTCCCTTATGTTCGGATGTTCTGAGGACAAAATAATTGATATGCTTGATTTCAAAATTAAATCTATAATAATGGAAACTCTCTGATGTTTTTCTTTTATTGTGAGTACAATACTAAATATTGGAATCCTCCGACAAATAGGTCATGTTGAAACAACTATTTTAAAGTCAACTGGGAGGAGATAAGAATGCATTTTCTTACAAAAATAGCAGTTCAGCATCATAGCTTATTTGGGAGAATAAAGAAAGTAAAGTTTCTAGCACACTAAGATTTGTGACTAGAGATTTATACTCTCTCAGGACAGCAGCGTTTTTCTCTGCCTGTCCTGCCTCCGTGTTTCTCCTCAGAAGAATACTCCTGTTTCCAGGAGTTTTGACAAGACTGGAAAGCGAGCTAAAGGAAGACTCTGTCCTTCAAACAGATTCAGAACATAGATTATTTCAATTAATTATGACAAATTCTCGCCTCAGATAAGTCCAGGCGTTGCTAGGACAATTTTCTCTCCAGAGCTCTAATACTGTTCAAGTAAAACAAAAACTAATAAATAGCAACATGGTAAATTAGAAAATCATACTAAGAATATATCAGGGAGATGTGACCCGGAGATATCAAGTGAATTTTTAAAATGTCACTGTGAGGAAGAGCTTTCTCAAGGGTTGACATTTAATCTTGACTCTAGAGGAGAACAAGGACAAGACTAAGTAGGTGTGTCTGTGAAATTCAAAGGCTCAGAGCTTCAATTTAGTGACAAGTGGTAACGTTGTTTAAGACTATTTTTAGGGCTGCATATTATATTTGGCTTTTATTCGAAGCACCCTGGGAAAGGAGTAATGGTTTTAATAAAATACATATTTAACATGAGAGGAGTTTGCATTTGTTCAGGTTTGCCCATGGATAAAGGTCTATTCTCTTTTCAATTTTTCCCGTTTTATCCTTCTTTTCTTTTCTTTTCTTTCTCTCTCCTTCCATCCTTCTTTCTTCCTTTCTCTCTTATACAGTGGTACCTCAGTTTATGAACTTAATTCGTTTTATGATTTTTGGGAAAACGACTGCGTTTGTGCTTTTGTGGCAAAGATGGCTGTGGTCCTGTTTGTCACCTGACAGGGAATGTGCCTTTGAATGGAAACGAAATTTTGTCTGATGCTTTTGCTTTCAAGTCAAATTGTTTGCAAATGAAGTATTCATGAGCCTGGATATTGCTATATTTTTTTAAAAAGACAGATTTTATAAATAAATGTAATAATGTGACTTTTGGGCAACCTGTATGGCTGATTTTCTTAAAGTTGATATTCAGTTCATGTGGTTATATTTATTTGCTAAGTATGTATTAAACGTGTTCTCTATGTGAAGACTAAACTGAACGACAAGTACAAAGAAGTAAATGTGATAGGCGATTGTCCTGGTCTCAGAGGGATAACATAGAAAATAAAACAACAACAAGAGTAAAAACACAGTGAATAGGATAGTGATAAATGCCAGGAAGAAAAATGAGGACAGGATTTCGGAGGAATGGGAAGAGGCTTTCAGTTTTAGACACAGTCGTAAAAAGGCTTGACCGGTATTATGATGTCTGAGTAATAAATGAAAGCAGACAGCATGTACTTTGTAAAAACCTCTGACATGAGAGTTGTAGGGAGCTGGAAGTGCAAGTCCACATGCCCTCCGCTGGACACATGGCTGACGGGGTTGGGAAGATCAAGTAGACTGCACTCATGATCGCAGGACTGATTTCTACAGGAACTTTTCAGGGCGCTGAAAGAAATTCATTTCCGCGTTGAGGAAACAGGAAGTTTTTAGAATGTTGAAGTCCTTATAGTGAAACAACCAGACACAATTATTACAAGATAATCCTGGTTGCTCTGTAAAAATAGGTTTAAAGAAGTGTAAATGCAGAAGGTAGGAAAAGAGAAAATATCATGAGATAAAGCTCCACAAATAAAGTGTTAGCTTTAAAGAGAAAATCAGTAGAGTTAAGTGTATTTTGGATTTGTGGAGCGATTTGATGTTGGATGTGAAAAAAAGTAAAGCAATGGACAACAATTCCAAATTTTCCCCCAATAAATAGGAAGAAAATAATTGGTCTTAATAAAAATGGGAGGGCTGTGAGAAAATTAGTTTAATAATGTTTAGGAAATTAGATAAATAAATATGATGACAAAGAAGGAAATCTATACAGAGATGTCACTAGAATCTGATAAAAGTTGAAGTCACTAAGAAAGCAGGCTAATGTATCTATAAACAAAGAATAATTTGAAAATAGATAGCTGGGACTTTCAGACTTTGAGGTACAGGAGATAATACTGAATTTTGTAAAGGGGCAGATTTAGCAGTAAATGGAATCCACAGAAAGGAGTAATATTCTTATGTTTTAGAATAAAAGCCAAAAGGAATAATCAACTGTGTTGTTTGTTATATTAAGTCAAGTCATAAGTAGACTAGTAATTGATAACTGAATTTTGTAACATACTCAAATATATTTTAAGGAAACATTGACATTAAGAGTGCTTTGAGAAGATTCAACAAGAGCAGCATTTGAAAACATCAAATATAGCTATCTTTTTTAAAAGTATTTTTCTGGAAAAAAATAAAAGTATTTTTCTGTTCCTACAGAGGAAAATCCATGAAAGATAAATGAAGCTCCAGAGGGTAAAACTTCAAGAGGGTAAAATGAATTTCAAATTTTAGTGGGAGTTACAAATATTTTTTATGATCATGAGAACAATCCATGAGACATAGAATAATAGAAAATGCAGAAAGAAAAAGGGAAAAACAAAGAATGCTGAAGAGCCAGTAAACAAAAGTAGCTCCTATATAATGGGAGAAGATGACCAAATGGAGGAACATGGGTCTCCACGATTACAAGAGGAACGAAGTGCAAGATCCCAGATTCGAGGAGGAGGGGAGCTGTGGTGGCGGGAGGTTAGAGCAATCTCTTTTGATTAACCATGAGTCCCTCAGTTAAATACAAAGCAAGTCTGTTTACCTGATAATGAAGATGAGAAAAAAAAAATCTGAGAATGGAAAAAAGAATAGAGGATATGTAATTATTATCAGTGAGAATGAGTCTAAAACAGAAAGTGACTCCTGGCAGACAACTTCACAATCTGTAGTTTTAAAATTTGGGAAAAAATGGAAGCAAAGGTTTTGGAAATAAGAAGCAAGGAGAGGGTGAAGGGAGGGGAGGGGAACGGGAAAAAAAGAAACAGCAAGATACGTCATGTACAGGTACAAATCCCCTATGATGAATGTTATCATTTTGTGTACCTAAAATGTACAACTAAAATAAAATTTAAAAATAAAATAAAATTTGCTTTTTCTCTAGCCATTTCTAGCTGAGTTTATTTTTGATTTTTTTTTTAATTTATGTTCTTTATTTCTTCAGTCACCAAGATATTATTGTGTGTATTCCTTTGTTTTGTAGGAAATATATTTGATATTTTGTCCTAGTTTTTTAACCCTCATATATGTCCTATACATCCCATTGTTGCTCCCTATATTTCACTATTTCAGTATTCTGTTAATAATACAAAATGATTATAATGTGGTTCTTTAAGAAAAAAGAAAGCACACTTAAAAGTACCCTCACAAAACCAATTAAAAGATCATTAAATTAAATTAACATTTAAGAATAATGACTTTTATTGCAATGCAAACCTGAATTTGTTCTAGACTAACAGAAAAAGTGTATGTCTTGAAAATTTTAATAATTTAATATGACAATAATACCTAAAATAGTTTCCACATCACCTAGCATATTGTATTAGAATAACAATATGTAAAATAATTTCCACATAGAAATCGAAGTAACTTAATATTAGTAGAACTGGTATAAATAACTATTGGTGATGTATTTATTGCAAATCTCATTTATAATTTCTACAATGGTACCAAATTGCTCTGGATATCATTTTTGTCAACTCCTTAATTACTGCACAACATTATTAAATTATTTCATTAATTGCTAAGTTTTACTCCTGTTTTCAGTACCTTGGTTTTGGATCTCTGATCAAAATATAGCCTGGGAATTGTTATCTCCGCTTTCAGTCTCATATTTAACTTAATGGTTATTTGCTGGCATTACATTGCTAAATTGTGACTGAGCAAGAATTACTTGATATTTTTGTGATATTCTTCAATGGATAAACTACAAAATGTAGCACAAATTCCTTTTGGCTGTCTCATAGGGAGTGTCTTGTGTTTCTTGGCTATCTTTCCCCAAAAAAGTCTTATTTGCATCCCAATCTCAAAATTCTAACTACATAAATGATCAGAAAATTTTGAATTTTACTCTACATCTGTGACCAAGTAATTCAAGATTATCTTGACAAATTCAGCTCAAGAATTGCCTCTTAAGAGCAAACTTTCTCATTCACAGGCAATTAACACTCTTTTAAAAATTATAAAATGATAACTTATAACCTACACTTACCTAGCAATGGTTTTCATCCCTTTGGGGACAAAATTCTGTGGTACATATTCTAATTCTCTGTACTTGAAAACTGTCAGACATATTAAGAATATCCAAAAGCAACTGTGAAATTAACTAATAAACTAATGTACATTTTAACCTTCTTTTGAATATTCAAATAAACAAATGCAGAAGCGATGAAAGATTATTTCACTCAAAAAGTAATACAAGGTAGGGTAATTTACAATAAAAGCTAAAGAATTAGAACCAAATCTATACATAACTCTATTCAATTTTTTTGGAGTACATTTTAATTTTATTAATTAGAAAAATTTCTGTTCAAGAAGTAGAAACAATGGAGCAGCACTTTTGTATAGGCATGTTCATTAAAATATTAGAGAAAATTAGCAAGTCAAAAAGTAACTGGCAAGCTAATAATATAGGGCACCTAATTCACACATGAATAAGGTAAATAGTTCCCAAGTATAAACATGATGGATCATGAAGTGGCTTGATTAGGCTTACTAAATACTGTAATCTTGACCTACCACTGAACATTCAGAACTAGCCAATAGATCTTTAATTATGAATATAAATACTTCCAAATTATGCAGAGTTAATTACTATTTTAATAAGTATTTTCAGACTAACAGGTCATTGTACCCACCCATTTCAGTTAATTAGTTTAAGGAAATAGCACCTCTGAGAATAAACAACACAGTAATTTTTTTTAAAATGGAAAAATATACTTGTTATTTGGAAGCATAATGAGAAAGAGGTTCTTCCTTTTTTTTTTTTCCCCTTTGGTGCTCAATTCATTTTATAGAAAAGATAGGTGTGATTACACTACTACGTTTTACTGTGCTTTTTTCAGAATCTAGGATCTCGTGATAGTACTTATGGCAATTTGACTGCAGTCTACTTTCTCTGAGTTCCAGTTTTAGAAAGGTCTCCAAAGTCTAAAGAAGAAAATGTCATCGTGGGTTCATTCATTATATGTTCTTTTCTGTTCTTTGATGTTGCCCAAATGCTGGAAGCTAGTCAGCTGTGTTTGAGAACAGAAGTGATATATTCTGCAAAAAAACACATTTCAAGACTGTACAGTGTGGAGATTCCTCAGGGAACCAGGACTAGAGGTTCCATTTGACCCAGCTAGTCCCCTTCTTGGTATCTTCCCAAAAGAATTAAAAGCATCATACCGCAGCAATATATGCACACCCATGTTTATAGCAGCACAGTTTATAACAGCTAAATCTTGCAAATAGCCCAAATGCCCATCAACAGCAGAATGGATTAAGAAAATGTGGTATTTATATACAATGGAGTACTACTCTGCCATAAAGAATGATAAGCTTGAGATATTCCTAGGTAAATGGATGCATCTTGAGACCATACTCCTAAGTGAAATAAATCAGACACACATGTTTAAATACCATATAGTTTCTCTGGTGTGAGAAACTGAAGTGTAAATAAAGACTAAAATGTATTATACTGGGAAAGGGAAGAAAATGTCCAAATGGGAAAGGGGACAAGGGAGGGGGAAAGGAACAGAGGACAAGAGGAATAAGAAATGGAAGGAAAAAATGGAAACAAAGCTTTTGTAGATAGGGAGGGAGGAGGGGGTGAGGGGAGGGGAGTGAGAAAAAAAGAAGCAACAAGATATGTCATGTACAGGTACAAATCCCCTATGATGAATATTATCACCATGTACATCTAAAATGTACTATTAAAATAAAATTTTAAAAAAAAAAAAAAAGACTTCACGTCATTCCGGAAAGAGTTTACAGGGTTTTAGGAGAGAGCTCTTTCTCACACCTTCGCATTTCTACAATGAGTTTCCGTTCCCAACCTCAAGAACAGATTTTGGCCAAGATGCCCAGCCTTTCTTCCTCTGCTCGCTCATTGTACCTATCACCAAAAGCATGATTTATTTGATCTTTAAATTGTCATCATTTTTTGTTGTTTCATTATTCCACTTCAGTTCATAGAAATATGATCTCTTTTCAATGCATTTTATCTGAGAAAAATAGAAGTATATAGTTAATTCTATTGCTACTAGCTATTGGATATTGCCTTCTAATTTTTTTATGATAATCCTTTCCTACTTTAAAATTCGTGTGTGTGTGTGTGTGTGTGTGTGTGTGTGTGTGTGTGTGTGTGTGTGACTGAGAACTGAAGACAGCACCTTTACCCTGAACTACATAACTACATCCCAGGACTTTTTCTTTCTTTCCTTTTTTTCTTTTTTTTTTTTTAATTTTGAGACAGGCTCTCCCGGTCAGTAAATTGCTCAATCTGAGCTCAACCTTGCAGTCCACCTGGGTTAGCCTCTTTGGGAACTTCGAATATATGCATGTGCGCCAGGACTGGCTCTATTTTACCAAATTTTTATGAGCAGGTACTGTGACAAAGTACCACTAATGCGTGCCTAAGAAAACAACAGAATATTATTTTTTCACAGTTTTGGAGGCTAGAAATCAAGGCACCGGCCCAGCCATTCTACCCCTGAAAACTAAAGGAAAGACTCCTCTCTGCTGCCGCGTGCATCTGCAGCGTTTGGGGTTTCTTGGTCTGCAGGGAGGGTCTGTTAATGTCAGTCTCTGTTTTCACGTGACAATTCTCGCCTAGTTTCTTTTGTTACATGGCTTTTTCCTCTTATAAGTATGTTCCTCACATAGCAGCATATCACTAACACCACCCTGCTGTAGTACGGACTATTTAACTAATCATACCGAAAATTATAGTACTTACATAAGGCCATGTTCTGAGGTGCTGGAAGGTAGCACTTCAACGTATCTTTGGGGAAGCACAACTGAATTATTACTAGGTAGAATGTAATTCTCTTTTGATTGTTATGTGTTTTTTACTGTGATCAACCTTTTTATTAAAAAAGGGAAAGGAACGTGTTTTGAGAACAGAATAAAAAATTACACATTTGAATTCAGAACTTTTGATTACATTTTAGTTTTTAGTTCTTATTTTAATCTTGAGCACAGTTTTATTAACCATAGACTAAACTTTCTTTCCGTCTAACCACATTCAAAACAATGTTATGGCCAATAATTAGTCCGATCACTGACCGCCTACACCGCATGTTTCAGCTCCTTTACATCTAATAGTTTATCTTAAATTGAATGTTATGTGTAGAACAAATGTTTCTTACACCCCGTACTACCGTAATCAGTTGAGTGTCGACTCTACAAAGCATTTTAACTTCATCCCCAGCTCTATTCTTTATCTTACATGTCACTGATCTAATCAAAATATAATTTAGAAAGGTTTTCAAATAATATAAAGGTGTACATTTACAAAAGTCTGGGCATATTGGAGAAACATGCCAAAGTTCATCCATTACTTTTACTTTGTTTCCTAAATTACAATATTTGACGACTATGTTTGAAAGTTTGTTGGTGTAAGTTTGTTAATATGAAATTAAGCCTTATAGTCCAAGTTCTTAACAGAATAGGTTATCTCTCATCTAATGTATATTCGTGACATTGTCACCAACTCGGAATCTTGGAGGAATGTTCACCTTGCATCTTTGCATTGAATTGTTCTTTATATATTTAGTGCATTACAAATGATATTTTGAAATGGATCTTTTATGAAAACAGTATTTAAAAACAACACTGTTCAGGGGCTGGGGATTTAGCTCAGCGGTTAAAGTGCTTGCCTTGCAACCACAAGGACCCGAGTTCGAGCCCCAGCACCAAAAAAACAAAACAAACAAACAAACAAAAAAAAAAACAAAAAAAAAAACAAAAAAAAACACTGTTCATAATTTACATAGCAACAGTAAGATACAGTACATGGTGGTGGATTTTAGGGTTATATTGAGGGCAGACATTTAGAAGTCACATTTACTTAACACGATTGCTGTAAGTAGGAAAATAGAATGAATAGTAAAGAAATATGAGTTATATAATGTTCTTAAAAAACAAAATATAGACTATATATATATAAACAGCTATGAATATAATTGATCACAAAACAATCTTTATCAAGAGCATATTTTCCTAAGAGAATAATATATCTAAGTTTTTCATTGCTTCTCAAATTTTATGGTAATAGTTCTTAATATACTTACATAAAGATATGTATTTATAGATGATATACATTTGTGCTCTTAGCATTGTTTATAGCAGCAAGAAATTTTAATAAAGTTAAACTTAATGAGAGAACTTGGTAAAAATAGCAAAACTCAATCCAAAAGTAAAATTTATAATAATATTTTAAGAATATTTTATGATACAGACTAGTTTGTAATAATGTATGGTGGTACCTCAGTCTATGAACTTAATTTGTTCCACGATTTTGGAATGAATTTATGTTTGTGAAGGAAAGATGGTTAAGATTATTTTGTCACCTGAAGTAGTTTGTAAAGAGACAAAGTTTTGCCAAATGCTTTTGTCTGTGTTTGCAAATTGTTGCAAACAAAAGTGTTCATGAACCTAGGTACCACTGTACTAAATAAGCAAGTAAATGAAACAAGATACTTTTCTCTAAATTAAAATTTTAGATTCCTCAATAAATATATCAGACAAATATATTTACATATAATAAGTACAAAATATAAATAAATAAACTTAAATGAATATTTTCTTTGTACAATTTATTAACAACATAAAGAAATGACAGATTTCATTCAATTTGGAGATTATGTTTAGACTATCTGGTCTATAAATTAGTTAATTTATAGTCTCACAACGAATTAAATCTTAAATGTTAGGTTATTAAAAAAAGAATAGTTAATCTCTCATCCCATATATTCCATCCTGGCTGATGCGTGGGATGGAAGGAGCAGTTATTTAGACACCTTGGCAGTTGAATTAATTCTTACATCTCAATAAATGGCCTTTTGTTAGGTGTTGTAGGGAAAGGGTATCTGTAGAAATATTTATGAACTTTGATATATCATTTATCAGCACACCAGTCAGGTATACTGGAAGATGTTAACTTACTCTGTGCATAGCAAGTTGAAAAAATAATGAAGAAAAAGCACTAACTCTGGTAACTGTATTATATTTAAAATTCATATGGTGTGGAATTGAGAGCAGTAACCTAAGCCAAGAGATTGTATATGACGATATACCACGAGGCATGATATATCTCTTAAAATGAGCTAAAAGAATATTCACATGCCAGTTAATAACAGGATTAGCTTTAGTGTAGGGCTTCATGTACAACACACTCAAGTTTTGCTTTTTGACGCTCCCTGGAATTTTTTCTGTGTATTTTTAATCCATAGTTGGGTGAAGCTGTTGACATATAACTCAGGGATACGGAAAGTCAACTGCGACATATTGCCGATGCCTTTCTGTGCATAATTAATGTGACTGTCATATATACCAAGTATGGCAGAAAGTATAATAATAAAGTCAGATATTTCCTTTTCCTTATCCAACATCCCATGTAACTAACCAGGAAAACAGATTTGTCAGCAAAATATGGTGAAGTTTTTATTTTTTACTTGAAAAATGATAAAATACTCCAAGAGTCAAGATAATATCTTCATTGTTTAGTTTTGACTTGGATTAATAATGTTACAAATGTTTAGTATACAAATGTAAATATATTTAATATCATAAGAGTACATATTAAAGTAAAAAAAATACTTTTTCTCCTAAAAATAGTCACAATATGGGGAAAAAGTTTTTCGGTATGACAAAAGTGTTGGAAAATACACTTTTAAAAACTATGAGTAAGTTATCTGGGTATATTTTATTTTTATTAACTGAGTTTAATTCAATAGTTAAATATACTGATTTTTAATGCAAAGATATGAAATGGTACTTTTGGACTTTATATGAGAAGATAGAAGTATGGGTAGAAATATAGAGGTTCTTAAAGTATGAAAATATAAAAAATACCTAAAGCTCATCGTCTATTGCTTAATATACTTTGTTATCAAAGAAATAAAAAAAAATCAATGACCAAAGTGTGCTCTATTCTCATTTGATCTTTTACCATGTTTCAGAGAACATTAGGAAATATTTTTCATGCCTTCTGAAGACTACATAAATTCTTAAATGACTTAATGCTAGTTGCTTTCTAGCAAAATATTCCTGTTTGGCTTACTGAAAACTAAATTTATGTTTATAATATGAATAGGAAAATATTATTTATTAAATCAAAAACCTTGAGTTGCTCAACTTTTCCCAAGTTTTAAAATAATTCATACACACCCATTACATATTTTAGTAAAACAACACGTCTCAAGTTCTTGTAAGAAAATTTGCATTATTTCATTCAGAAATTTATTTTATTTTTGAACAACTTTTCTTTCAAATGTGACACCTACAGTGTGTGTGTGTGTGTAAGTTTTCAGCTTTCAAAAAAAAATGTGTCAGATAGTAATCACATAATACATAACATGACAATAAGCTTTTGAAATTCAAGGATGTAAAAAACTTCAAGAATGAGTCTTCTAAAAAAAAAAGGATTAGCTGCAAATGATGGTTTGTGCGAAGAAGAGAGAAACAGAAGACGCTTTCTTCGTAAACTGAAGGAAAAAATACAAATGCATTAATTAATGCGGTAGCACCTGCACAAATTTGAATTTTGATAATTCAAATTAGGATAAAGCTGCCTAATTTTGTGGCCTCGAAGTTCGTTTGCTCATTTTTGAGTGTTTAAAGTATCTGCTAAATGTTCTTAAAATAGTCAGTCTTAGTTGTGGTGTAGCACTTTAGTTCTTAGCAGCAGTATTTGCTGTTATATACATATAATAAAAATCAATATATCAGATATACTATATATAATGTAGTAAGTGTATATGAGAAAATATAAATCACAATATCCAAAAGGAAAATATTTCTGTCCAAGCAGAAATTAAAACACAAATTATATATGTAAATGCCATCTAAGTAAAATCTGTTTAAAATTACATAGATGAACCCAGTTGATTACAATATAAATAGTGACATATACAGAAAAAAAAATAACAAAATTAGGGGTTGGGGATTTAGCTTAGTGGTAGAGTGCTTGCCTAGCAAGCACAAGGCCCAGAGTTCCATCCCCAGCACCAAAAAAAAAAAAAAAAAAAAAAAAAAAAAAAAAAAAAAAAAAAAAAAAAAAAAAATTACTTGGTGTTTTCTCACTTCTTGGTGTTTTCTCACTTCTTTAGTATTCTTGTACTTTTAAAAATATTTGAATTATCAGTCTAAATAATATTTTCCATTTAATAAAAGACTGAAAGCCTCTCTAAAGAATATCACTTTAGAACCAAGCAATACTTTAGAGAGTATAATTATTCTGTATGTGAACTCTTAAATCATGCTGTGACGGTAATAGCCAAATCACTTTAACATACACAGCCTTCTGTAATGAAAGACACATGAAAACAAGGTACAAAGAAAGCCTTATCTTAGGAACAAGAATTGCAATAATCTTCTTAAAAGGACAGCCCTTGCCTCCCCACTTCACCGTGAATACCTTTCAGACTGCAGAACCCTCCTATCTGATCGTGCTCAGCCGTTCAGCAAAAATTGAAAAGAAATACGAGTCATCTAAGGCGCAACAGAAAATCTCAATGAAAATGTAATCCATCATTCTATTTCCTAATGCCATTATAAAGACTTCTCAAGGCGAATGTGGAAGCATTTTATTGCTCTTGTGGTGTCAGTGTGTGTTTGTGTGTGTGTGTGTGTTCCCTCAGAATCCTTAACCTCAAAGTGACAGTTTGGGTCTTTTATCTAGAAAAATACTTAAAGCGCAGTTTGCTTTCTTTGAAGAATCATTTCCATAAAGAAGAATGAAGAATCATAAATTAATCTCATTTAGAAATTATTTTTAAAATGATTTATTCGAAGAAAATTCCCATTCACAGAATAACTTGCATTTGGGCTTGTTATGCCACAGTAAGAATAGAAATTACTGATCAGTGAGCTGTTTCAGAATGGCACTGTGAACCGCAGATAGGATTAATCAATCCGATGAAGCATTGCACACCAAGAAAGAGACAAAAACACTTCATAGGACTCCTGGGCATATTGACAGTTTGCACTGCCTTTTAGATCTGATTCCATTCAGTAGGAGATCTCATTTGTGAAGAATCTTTTGTTTAAAATTTATGAAACGCCCCATTAAATTAGAGGAATCCTGAAACATTTTCCCATTAATATAATCCTGGATAGGGAACTGTCACTATGAAGTATTTTGCAACCTTTTAAGCTAATTATATTACTAGAAATTGGAATTATAAAGCAAGATGCAATATTAAATTTTGCAGGATTTATTAACCTTTAGGATGACACACTTGCCCAATTAAGACTAAAATGCTACTTCTTTTTTAATGCTGTATTACTCTGGCAAAACTATTTCAATAAATACTCCATTAACCAAGTGTGAGAGGACTCCTGTAATCTCAGTACTGTGGCAGGCTGATGCAGGAAGATAACAAGTTCAAGGCCAGGCTGCGCAACTTAGTGAGACCCTATCTAAATGAATAAATGAGCAAATACACACATACATGAATACTATATTAGGACCTTGAATTTTAAATTTCAAAATTTCTCAAAATATTTGTATATCTTTATAATAAAGGTTTACTACATAACCATGACAGCATTATAAACATATATTTAAAGTGAATTAGAACCTCTTCTTGCAAATAAGGAAAGAATGGAGTAGGAAAAAATTGAGTCATTGATTTTAAATATGAATTTAAAAGATGGTATTTTTTTCCTTTTGAGAAATGCCTGTAATTTTCAAACACTACTTATCAAAATCACCACAAGAGATGGTAGAAATCAATGAAAGTCCTTGGACTTCATAGCCAGATATTCTGAGCCAGTTTATTTGTAATGAAGCTTGAATATTGACACTTTTTAGGAATATATATTATGAGGTTTGAATGCATGAATAGTGTTGATAGGAAATATTCTAAACAAAGGGGAAAAAACAAGTGCATATCTTAATGCCCGCAGAACCCTTATCCAGCAAAGAACACATTCTACAGAGTTACATTGTTTAGATTAATTGTTTTCTTTTCACATGAAGTTAAGATTGTATTAGTGGGTTAGAAGTAAACTGTTTTATTGTTGATGATTCTCTTAATTTTTCTGCTATATCATGCAAAAATTGAAGTATATTTATACTTTAGCATCAATTATATGTCAGGAGGGTATATCATCTCTCTACTAATGTGTGATGGTCAAAAGTGAAAAACATTTTTTATTGAAGCAAAATATGACATTTATATTACAAAGTGACAGAATGATTACTGAAGGCAAGCTGACTTGAAAATTACTTTAGTCTCTTTTAATACTATTTTCTAAAAACAAGTATTGCTCAGTTACAGTTCTAAAATATTTCGCCAGAACCAGTCTAAAACAGCAAATGGATAGAAAGCAGATAATTTATTGTATCCCATATGTATCATCGGAAATATCTCTATAAAATTCCAAATTCAGTGAAAACAGTTTGAAAACATTTATGCAATAACTTATTTCAAGACCTAGCAATTTAAGTAATATAAACCTTCGAGCAATTAATACTTCTATCTAGATCTTTACACTGCAGAGTTTGATCTACAATAGATGCAGCCTTAACCACCCAACCTGTCAGATACTGACACATCTAGTAATATTCTGCTACATCAAAATCTTCCACACCTTTTTTTTCACTTTTCTTTTCCTCGTCACTTCGAACCTTTTCATTACAGTTACTAACAACTTCTGAAATGCTGTCTTTTGTGAAGTGGAACACAAATCACGAGTCAAGATTGTCCTTGAAAAAATTCAATTGCTAAACATCAACAGTTTTAACAGGGAAAAAAAGCATATCTCAAGAATTTAAGGATCACAAAAACAGTTACAAAGAAGTTAGAATCTACTATTTCTGTTGCTTAAAGATTTTCATAGTGACAATTTTTTTACCGTCCATCTCTCTGCCCCTCTATGTTGCCTAATATTTCTAGCTCATGAGAAAAGTATGGATTAGGATTACCTGAGTCTCATCTCATCTGGAACACAAATTTAAAGAGTAATTCTATAGTCAAATATATAACTTTGCAAAATCAGAAAAGTTTGAGAACGTTGAAGAGATGGCAGTGCTGAGTCATACGTCTGAACAATTTAAAAATAATCAGAAATCTTCAAAGAATATAATTATGTGGCCTTTTCCTTCACATTATTTATTTTCCTCAACCTTGCATGTTTATGAAAATTTCTTTCAAACACTCTTTTGCATTTGCATTCATTTTTCTTATAAACTCATAAGTTTTATAGTTCTTGGACTATCTCTTTCCAAACAGAACTGAATAGAGACAAGTGCTTTCTCTTAGTGTTATTAACTTAGAGTTTTTGCCTTCTATTTCTACAATTTCTACATGAAGCTTATCAGAGCAATAACTTATTACTTAACAAACCTCAGAAAGTGATAAAAGCAGCCTTCAAAAGCCGCAAGAGTGTCAGCATATCTTTGTAGAGGAGATTCCAAAAAGTGAGCAAATATTTTCTGTTTTAATGGTTCCTTTTTTCCCTGTATCACAACATCTCTCACAAAGCAGCCAGCCTCTCTATATTCTTAGTCACCATCCATCTGGATTACTCACATATTTCACAAGCTCCTAATCTAGAGGTTTGTTTGCATTTGTGTATTTTTCCTCATTGAGTTAGAAGCCAAACTAAAGTGCTGCTCTGTAACTCTGGAGTGGTGAGTTGTTTTGGTATATGATGTGTCATACTATCAGAATTGTTTTGTAATGATAACTGGATTTGTGTTTATGTCTGATTTTGTGGGACCCTGCTTTTGTAGGTGTTGGGGAGATCCAAGATGAAGGCTATCCTTATGTATTTGTTACTTTTCTACAGATGATGTTTTGTAAGAGAGCAGATATAATACAGGACATTTACACATTATAACATTCACTCACACAAGACAAATGCACGAAGAGTGCAGAATGTCTATCCATGCACTGGAGACCTGAAGAACCCACAGCACTCTCTCATGGATGTCCATGCATGCACTAATCTATACTGGAACCCCGATATGACACTCACGGTGAAGATGAAGAGTTCACCCAAAGCAAACAGCAGCCATCCCGGACATCAGTAAGGCCCCAAGCTCCTTTTGCAATAAGAATAGCTGAGTTCTCTTTGGGAGACCAGCCACAAAAGAGCTTCTCCTGGGAAACAACCTGCCCCTATCACCTGCTCCCATTCTCCTTTAGGTTGTGTCGGCAACAACCTTCAGGTGGGTCTTCTCTGCCCAGAGCCACACCAACTCAGTTCAGCTGGGTGTTCCTGCTCAAGTTGATCACAGTATGTTCTCCACACCACGTGACTACAACGTGCCTACACCAGCTACTTCTGAGAATTCTACCTTGAGCTGAGTTCAACCTTCCAGAAGCGACATGCTTCACCCAGTGCTGGTAGTGGTGCAGGCGTACACTTGGGGACAACATGCAGTGGTAAAAACATGAAGATAATTCTTGCCAGATTCACAAATTCCTTTCAACGTCTGTCTTTCTCCCATCGTTGACAACTCTTCTTCGTAATATTCTTCCAGGAGATTAGAATGACAGAGTTGCAGTGTTCTCATTATTCAAACAATTAGATAATACTTTTTCAATTAGCCATAAATGTACTTCCTGAGAGAAAATTATGTGTACAAGATCAATCATTTTTTCTATGACTTAATTCCTGTAACACAATTTCTTTTATTAGTGCTATCCATATACAATTTGAAATTTTTAATCAATCCTTTCCACTTTTCCCATGCGAATGTAAATTTTTATTAATCCTATTTTCCCATGATATTATAATTTTTTATTTATATATGTGCCTGTGAAAATCAGTAGAGTGTTCAATAAATACTTGTTGGCTATGTATCAAGTTATGTTGTTGAAAACTTAAAGATGCCTGGTAACTGAATGTATTTAAATGTCACTGTGACAGAAAAATTAAGAGACACTAAGCTGGATATAGCTGAGTTACAAAATATGGTCCATAACTTGATAAATAATTGTATAAGATTTTCTTGAACTTTACATCTATTTCTTCCAGAAATTTTAATTTAAACATCTGTTTGTCCTATTTCTTTCAATGTTGTAGGTCAATTTATGTCTTGCTTATTCTTTTTGTGAGTCATTACACTTGCATTAGCAGTTCGTCTAGTCCGTGTACTGAAGTCTAGACATTGACTGGGAGCGAGATTGCCATCAGAGAATGTTAATAAATCAGCAGTCAAATTGACCATTATTTTGCCAATTAATAGAAATGACTTCAGAGGACTCAAGGAAATGATTCCTTTTAGGATCTGTGGAGGAAATTTAAGTCAAGAACTGCAGGTTGTGTCTGATGTCAACCTCAGACATAAGGTGTTACAGATGCCTGCTTGTGAATTCTTCCTTGGGGCAGTCATATTCTTTTACCTTCTTGCTTCCTGCTGATTGTCTCCAAGTTCTCACACATCCTCCCAGCAAGAAGAGTCATAGGATTCTCCATCGTAAAGCTCTTCATGGACTTCAGCCCGCTACCTGCGGAGCCCAAAAGACAAATGTCTTGAGAAAGATAGATACAAAATGGTGGAAGCAATTAGTCCCGCACTCATGGGAACCGGCTGCGCATGCGTCCTGCCTCAGCGGGCAGAGTTGGCCGAGCTCCATGGATCCCACTCTTCTGGATCCTGTATCAACCTCCTCCAAGTAGCACTTTCCCTCTGCAGAGCACCCTCCACTCTGTGTCTCGGTAATGACTGAGCATGGCTGGGGCTCTGGTGCAAGCCCACTCTTTCAAAAAGCAGGTCTCGTCTATTGCTCAAATAAATCTTGAAACTCCCTGTCAGCCTCTCTAAATTTTTACCTAGAGCTTCTCTGTGGCGGGAGATTCTGTCTCTGTGCACACAGGTACAAAATTGGTCCCGTGGTCTGAATGTTTCCGTGCCCACTGCTACATCCTCGCCTTTATCCTTCACAGCCTTTCACCTTAATCGTGTCTGTGCTTTATTTGCTTCCTAGAGAAGTCATGAGGAAGCAGCTTTCATACGCAATACCATTTTCATTAGAGTCTTTGTCATGGCTATAATATTACAATATATTAAAATCATAATGTATTATGACAAATTCCAAGAATGTTAGAAAATTACCAGTGTAATCTTCAGAAACCAAGTAAAATAGCCATCATATTTTCGTATTACTATTTTTAATAGACACAGACTAAAAAATTACGTACATGTAATACAGTCTCTTTACTGGAAGTCAACAGCAAATAGTAGTCTAAAGAGACAAGGACTGAAATAAACCTGATTAAATATGTGAGCTTTTTATGTCTGGTCACTGTGACTATTAATCTCTGCATGTGCCTCAGAAGTGATTGACTGGAGCTACCTCCAGTGATGTGTAGGGACAGATCCGTGAGGGAAGGACTTCTGATATGGTTAGGAAATTCTTTTATCAGCTTCCTCTTTCACAAATCATGTAAAACCACAAGAAAAGTAAAAAGAATCACAGTTTCTATTTTCACTGCAGCTTGAAGTCGTACGTGACTTACAGATCGTAGTACATAAGGATTGCCTGAAATCCATTGCGTCCTTGCAGATGTCATGGAAGAGTAAGTATGGAGGCGGTTTGGTCGGCCCAGAGGTGGAAGATCCTAAAACAGAGTGTAAAAATATACTCTCCCCAAGTAAAGTAACGACCCTGAGGGGGAAATACTGTATCTCCTGTTTTTAATAACTACATATGTAACGGTAAGATTTGAAAGCCAGAATATATTCCCAAAGAGATGTCTAGAGGAAGATTGGTGAGTGGGGAATTTCAAGGGGCCTCAACAGACAGGGATTCACAGTGTCAGAAAATACATGTCCTGAATTCAGAGTACTCAGTGTGAGCTGAAGAATCCCATTTTGCATGGCTTTTTGTAAAATGAAGAAGTCCAGCGTTGGCAGCCAAAGCCCTCTAGTTTCAACTTTGTCTAGAGAAACCAAAAGATGGAATTTCAAAGGACACGGACGAAAGACTCATTTCGAGTAAGCTGTCTGTCTTTGCTACTCCAGACTGACATTCTATGCCAGACAGGAAACCCCTCAAGTTGATGTAATAAATATCAACATTCTCAAAATGAGTAGCAATACAGTGCATGTTAAAAATTTTGTCATATTGGTATGCAATCAATTTGCAAAGGAAAACAAAACTTATATTGTCAAGGACTTATTTACATGGAAAAGAATTTTAAGAGTGGTTGGCAATAGAATACATGGCAATGAAATAATGTATACAATATGTGTTTGCAAGAGCTCAATAAAATAATAATAATAATAAAATTAAACTCTTAAGTAATGAAACATGGATTGGTTAAACTCCAAAACTGAAGGAAAATCAAAGCTTTCAGACCAGTAAAGATAAAAGTGATACACAGTACAGTCAAAGGAAATAACAGGAATGACATAGAGAATTAAAATGAGAAAACAGACTAAAACTGTTCAAATTATTTAAAAAATTCTAAAAGATGGACATACACTTTTAAAACCCTTGAGAAGTATATTTCATATCTTGTTGGTAAGTGGAAAAATGGGTATAACACTTATGGTGTAACACCAGTGTCATAGTAGACAACACCTAATGTGTTACACAAGAATGTAGTCTTTGATAAATAATTTTACTTCGAAGTAATTGTCAGACATACTTGCAAGAATGCTATGCATTAAAACTGTGCTAGCGATGGAAAAGGTGACATCCAAATGATTATGTGAATTAAAATGAATTAAATAAATTTTTATGCATTTTTTATTTTAAAAGGGCTAATGAATGCTAGCTATGAAATTGAATTCTTCCATATTTAGTTAAAGAAAAATCGACACAAGGTGATGAGTAGTATATATAATTATAACCTTCATTAGAAAATAGGGCAAACAATCAGAATCTATATTCATTAATATGTGTCCATAAAGAAAATGGTGAGAAACAATTGTGGTAGAAATGTAAGAAGAATTAATATTCATTATGTGGCAGTTAAATTTTTTGACATATACTGTTAGATATTGTATTTAAAACAAAACAGTAGATACAATAGGAAAAGGACAAGAGAGGTAATTTAAACAATAAAATTACATAATTTGTATTATAAATGTACATAAATATAGTAAATAGTAAATAGTACATAGATATAGTAAAGCTGAAATAAAACGCGTAACTCTGGTATAAACCTTGAGGTAAAACTTTCAGGAATTTTGCTGTTTTCACTCATTTCCTCAAGGAATAGTATTGAGAATTTCGTATGTGTTCAGGATGTTTAAAAATCACAGTCGTTAAAAATTGGAAGTTATGTGGAAAGGAAGAGATCGAGGTTGACTTTAAGAACATTAAAATAAGTGATAAGAACATTAAAATAAGTGATTGGAAAAATAGAAGTGTCATGCACTGAAGAAAAATGAAGGCAGAGGGATAAATTTGAATAAGGAGTTCCAATTTAAATATTTACTTTGATTTTGTGTTTTTGACATTTTGGTGAAGATATATACAAAGAGTTTTAAGTATTAATATTTTTTTTATTTTTTAAAGAAATATGACATGACTTTTGAAAAATTGCCCCTGAATATATCTTAAGATATATTATGCTTGTCTGTGGGAAATCCCAGTATTTCAAAAATGATAGCTCTTATTTCTAATTGAATTGAAAATATAATTTGAATGAAAGCCACAAATTGATTCAGTGGAGTTCAGAAATTTATTCTAAACTTAATCTAGAATGTAAAGTTTGCAAACCCTGACAAATACTTCTGAAATTGGAATTATTTTTGCAACAAATATCAAAATATTACAAAATTGCTCTATTTACAAGTACGGCCTAATCTAAATTCATGTGATGTTACTCCACAGTCTTTAATGAAAGGATCTGAGGAGACCGAGTCTGGCAGCAGTCTAAGCGATTCATCCTTTCTCTGAAACTTAACTTTTCTTTTTAGTAAAACTGCCTTGCTGGAAAACCTTCGTAATTTTCAACTTTCCGGCAGCATAAGACTTCATTTTTGCTGATTCTATTTTATACATCCAGGCATAGTTCTACACTGTGTCGGCTTTCTCCTTGCTGTAGACACTGGACATGAAATTTGTGGTCCTACACTGATGTAGGACTAAATGCTGGTGATTATCACATATGAAATCGGCTCTACATGGTGTGATGCGCATCGTCTTTATCATTCAATTTTTGCCTCTAGATGGCATTTTTGCCTCTGGATTCTATCAGAAGAAATTAGAAAATCTTGAAAACTTGAATCATGCATTTTGTGTGGGCCTTTTTGCAGTATGTTGTTTCCAAAACTTCTCAAGGATTGTAGCGTGTTCATAGACTTTTAAGGTACAAAATACAGATCCAAATTTTAAACTGTTTTAAATATCAAATTGTAAGAGGCAAGAGAACATCTGTGTTTTGCCCATATATTTTTACAAAACAAAACAAAAACAACGATACAAAAAATCCACATGTGAATTATTTTCTTTAATTTTTATTTTGTTATCTCAACCTTGTAGAAATTAGGTAAAAATAAAGCTTCAATACCTTTCAAGTAAGGTTCAAACAACCTAAGCTGAAACATTAATAAATTGTATTCAATATTAGTTTTATAAAGGTAATATAACTCTTAATGGCTTTTAAAAATAAATGTTTATTTTGTTACAACCATAAAGCATACACTGAAATACACATAAATGTATGAATTCATGAATTATTGTAAGATCTACATCAATTTAACCATTTATGGCTGAGAGTTACAGTCTTTCTAGAACTGCAGGATCCCACGTCTGCTTTGCTCCCATTGCTCTCCTTTCCCTTGGTGTTTACTACAATCTCTTTTTAAGTATATTTAGCCTTCTTCCATCTTTCTAATTATACCTAATAGTGAGTCTTCTTTCCAATTTTTATGCTTTATGTAAATGTATTTGTAACTTACACTTCTTGTGGGTTTGCAGACAATGGATCCTTTCAACTTGCTTTTGTCTTGAATTTATGTTTACTCTGTCTTTATTTTTGCAGAACATACTTGTGCTGCAGAATCCCTTTGAAGGTGCAATACCATGTCCTTCTGATGAAAGGTCAGACATTGTTTATTCTTGTTTTGGAGATGCTGTCTTGTCTTTAATTTTCATTGTTTTTTCTGTGATATGTCCAGGTTTCAGTTTGTTCATATTTATCTAATTTCAACAAGTTGAATCCTTTCATTCTGTGTGTAGATGTTCATCAGTTCGACACAGTCACCATCATTGTCTTCTCAAGTATTTTCTTCAGTCTCTTTTTTGCTATTTTGCTACATATGCAGTTAATATGGTAGACTGATATTGTCCCATAGGTCTAGAACCACCGATACAATGATTATCTACAAATTAATATTTGTATTAATATTAAGGACAAAAACTTATTTTATTTCATGACTTTTTTCAATGAATTACTGTAATGAGAAAAATTTAATTAAATAAAGAAGAATTTTAAAAGATACAGTAATAAAGTGTTGAGTCAATGTTTGTTGTTATTTACAACCATATCAACCTACTGACGTGAGCGATCCTAAAGAAATAGAAAGAAAAATTCTCCAAGTAAATATCAACATCTCCTTCAAGGGTATGTAGATGTTTTAGACAGGAAAGCATGTTTGAAGTTGCAGAAAGTCATACAGAACTCTTTGCACTTGAGTATTTATCTTAAGTCATATGACTGTTACTCTAAAAGTATTTCGTAATTTTCAAATAAAATTTTTGTCCATATGAGGGAAAGGTGACCTGAGCTTTAAAAAATTCTCAACACATGAATGATTAATTGAAGTTCGTTTATATGTTTCTAATTTTCTATTATCAGATGCTTCAAACAGAAAGACAAGGGCAATGCTTAAATGAGAGAATGAGTTTGTCACAAGGAAAGAAAGGAAAAGTTGTGGATTGTGGATGTTCATATATATATATATGAACATATATATATATATGTGTGTGTGTGTATGTGTATTCTTTAAAAAAAAATCTAATTTATTAGAAGGAATGCTACATTCATAGCTTAATGCTAAGCATTTCCAAATAGGCAGGTTGTCAAAAGTTCTGATACAAGAACTGGGATACGAGGATTAGAGAAAAGAGGGACAAAGAATGGGCAAAATAAAATATCTGCCAATGAGAAGTGAAGTGTTTATTTTTTCATTGGCATTAGACAAACAGTGGTTATACATTGAATGGCTAAATGACTCTTGGAAGGCAAAACTAAAAAGGCAGTAAAACAATTAGTACTTGTCAGGGGACTGAGGATGAAGAAAAGTGTATTTTTAGGGGAGGGACTATTGTGTATGATAATACAATATTAAGTACACGTCATTCTGCATTCCTTAAAACCAACAGAATGTACAACATCAAGAATGAAACCTGGAGTGGTGGGGATTTAGCTCAGTGGTAGAGCGCTTGCTTAGCAAGCATGAGGCCATGGGTTAAATCCCCAGCACCCAAAATGAAAACAAAAACAAAGAAACAAACAAAAGAATGAAACCTAATGTAAACTATGAACTTTGAGTGATAGTGATGCACTTAAATGTTCATGATAGTAACATGTAGCACTGTGGTTTAAAATTTGGGTGTTCCAAGCAGTTGGGCATTTGTTTAGGTGGTAATATGGGAATTCTATAGTTTCCTCTCAATTTTTCTATGAACATAAAACTGCTCGACAAATAAAATTCATTAAAGTAAACAAGCGAAAATCACAGGAATATTTGAACAAATTAAGTAATAAAGGCACAGATTTCTAAAATCAGTAATTTTGAAATTTTATTTGCATTTGGGAGTACTTCATTTTCTAACAGTTTTTTAAAATTCGATTTCTATTTTATACTAGATAGTTAATATTTTTAAGTTTCAAAAATTACAGTTACTGTAGTATTTATTATTGTATGTCTTTAGTCTAATGCTATGGTTTTAATGGTGATGTTTTCCTTTTCTTCCTGTATAATTTTACAGAGAACTATTGGAATATATGGATTTGAATAACTGTTATTTTCTGAAGATATCATATTTTATAACTTCAAAACAGTTTAATGATAATAAATCAAATTCAATTTAAATTTTTCTGAAATGCTGTTTGCAATTTTCTTTTACAAAAAGAATTTACGTGAAAATAAGATGAATGGTAAGTTTAAATATATAAATATTTTCCTTGGGACATGACCAATAAAGATATTATCGAACTGTCAAAAATAATTAAAATCAGAAGTTTGCATAAGTCCTAAAGTTAAAAGTAGGTTGTAAATACACAGAACAAAACCTCATAAACTGTTTCATTATAAAACTAATAATTCAGTATCCTAGAAATTCAGGTCTGGACAAAACACAGTTTTTAGAGATGAAGGAAAATCATGACATTGTGTTATATTGCTAACATATAGTGCCATAAAAATGTATTACCTTAATATTTAGTATGATGTATCATAATAGTAAAATGCAAAAATTAGGTTGAACATGCCAACATGTTCTAAAAGAAAGAGAATTTAAAATCATCGAGTCAAAAGGAAAGAGTATGTAAAAATCACTGAAAAGGTTGATTCAAGTCACAGGTGACTTCTTTGGTTTGTAGATACAGTTTGTTGCAAATAATATTTGAGTTAGTAGGCTGATAGAGATGTAGAGAAAATACTAAAAGTTAAGGACATAGTAATATTTAATAAAAATTTTCCATTTTCCAAATAATTCAAACCCCTGGCATTTCAAATTAAAAGCCAATGGAAAAAACTGATGTTCCTCAAGGGAAAAGTCATATTTGAAGTAATATGTTCTCAGAGATAACAAAAGAAATGATGTTAGAGAAAATGTTAACACCATGATGACATGTATTTTGAAAACATACATGACAATGTTCCACTTAATTAAAATTGGTTTGGCTTTTGTAACTTCACTCCTAAATGATCAAAGAATATAAGATAACCTAATATTGCAATGTTCATTATTTTTGTATGATGGGAACAATTACATCTTCGCACATTGTGGAGATGTTCATGTTGTTATATTAACACTATTGCTTGACAATCTGAGAGAAAAAATTTAAAATGCATTATTGTTTTCAGTATTAGGTATTCTAACTCAAATATTAAATATTATCATTTATCTGAAGAATTCACTAACAAATTCATTTTTGTCAGTAGAATTTATTACTAGAACTAATAGTAGATCTTATATTTAGAGCAATTTTAGTTTTACAAAAATATGGAGGAAAAAACACAGAGTTCCCAAGTGCTCTTCTTCTACCTCATCCAGAGTTTCTTATATTATCAATGTTTGGCTTGATACAGCTCACTTATTACAAATTATGAACAAATACTGTTTTACTACTTTGCTGTTAACTAGGACCCGTAATTAAATGAGGGTCACTCTCCTGTATATTCTATGTGGCTTGACAAATGTATAAATGACATATATTCACATTGTAGAAAATCAGAGAATATTCCCACTATCTTAAAAGTCTCCTGAGTGACGCCTAAACATTTGCATATCCTGATTTTTTTTGATAGATGTCATATAGTTGTAACCATACACTATGTAGCTATTTCATATTGTTTTCTTAGTAATGTCATTCTAAGTCTGTTCCTTGTCTTTTCATGACTGGGAAGTTTATTTCATTTGAGTCACTGACTCCCTTGACTAGATGTATCACGGCTGATTTCACCTATTAAAGGGTGTACAATTAGTTTGTGACAATTAAAATGGAAGAAATACATGCCTTTTAAAACTATTGTTCTAAATATGAAATTATACCCATGAAAGATTTATATTTTAGTTGCTTTCATTCTAACAGGCTTAAAATAAAAATATATTGAGAATAATTAATTTGAGGGAAGTTAGAAATATGTGTTAATATATAGTACACTAAAATATTTAGTAAAATGATTTTTACAAAATATTGTAAAAAAAGTAATACATATTTGATATTAATTCCAGCTAAATGGGGTTGGGGATCTAGCTCTATGGTAGAGAGCTTGCTTCACAAATACAAGGCCCTAAGTTCGATCCCCAGCACTTCCTCAAAAAAATTCCAAGTAAACTAATGCTACAATTCACTTATTACAAAGTTAATTCTAATATTAATGCCTCCTTCTAGGTATATATAAATAGCAGATTGAAACACAATTTGATGTCAATATAATTTAAATTCAATCAAGATTTTAGTGGGTTACAAAAAGAAAAAGAAGGGTGTGTGTGTGTGTGTGTGTGTGTGTGTGTGTGTGTGTGCGCGCGCGCCTGTGTATAACTCAGAACAGAAAGCAGAGTCTTCTCACTGAGTTACATTCCAGCTCTTTTCCTGTTTTTATTTGGAGACTGGTCTCATTAAATCCTGAGGTTGCCCAAGTTGGGCTCAAATTTTCAGTCATCCTGCCTCAGCCCAGGAGATTGCTGACATAATACACACAACCACAGCCAGTTTAAATAAGCTATTGTTATTGGCTGTGCATCAAGACTTTTTCAAATATGATCATAAGCATTTTCTGGAAATTTCTTGTGTACTTTTAAAGATTGGTTTGTTTTGGTGTGGTTTGTTTTGGTTTGCATTGGGCTGGGTATCAGTCTTATACCCAGGTTGGCTTAAACTACTGAGCTCAACTGATCCTCCTGACTAACCCTCCTGAGTAGCTACTACAGTCATGTTCCCCCACACTCAACTTTTTCATGTACTTCTAAATTAACAAAAACGAATAAGTTTGAAGAGACAGACATTGCTGCCAGAAAATGGAAAACTTCTGCAAGTGGAGATTGGATAATGTGCAGACCCTCATGAAAATGTTTCAGGTTTAGGAGATTCTGAATATTATACTTAAATCTTATGATTCATTGGAGTGTAGAGAAATAGTCTCAGCACTTCTCAGTTTAATTTTTATTTATTTCATAAAATGATGTGTCAAAATTGCATAATTCCCACTGTGACTGTTCAGCCTGCCTTTTAAAACACGTGGCTGTAATTGGCTCAGCTGACCCAGAAAGACCCTATTTAATAACTTCTCTTCAACTACCATTGGTGTGTGGTGTCTTAACTTTAAATACAACAAAACTGAAGAATAGCAATTTCTCTAAAAGAGATAATGTGTGTTTACTTAAGAAGTAAATAAAGAATCTAGAAGAAAATGTAACTCATTATATAGCAGGTCAAAAATTACATTATAACTCTAACACTAAGGACAGTATAGGATTTGTACAGTTAGGCAAAGTGCAAGAGGAGAAACAATGAGGGAGGCTAGAATAGAGAACACTGTATGGAAAAATCACTTTAAAGGGAGAGAAGACAGTGAACACTAATTATGAAAAGGCTGAGGTATATCTAAGCATGGTGGACTGACATGGCCAGTTTGAGCAGGAATGCACAGCTGGAGTGAGCTGGTATGGTTCTGGGTGTAGAGGATCCACCTGGAGATTATTTCTGACATGAGGGAGAACGGGAGCAGAAGATGGTGGCCGGCTGTTTCCCAGGAGAAGCTCTGTTGTGACTGGTTCTCCTGAAGGGAACTTGGCTGTGGTCCTCACAGAAGGAGCTCGGGGCCTTGCGATCATGGAGGATGGCTGCTGTTCACTTTGGGGAACTCTGGTCTTTAGCTCCACCTTGAGAGTAGTGTCCTGGCTCCAGTATAGATTTTCTCAGTCTTTTAGTGCAGACATAGATGTACATGGGACATTGCTGTGGGCTCCCAGCCCTTGATCTTTTGGGTCTCTGGTTCATAGATGGTTGTTTTGCACTCATTATGCATTTGGCTTGTGTGTGAATATTGTAACTTGTGTCTGTCCTGTATTAAATGCGCTCTTTTGCAAACCATTGACTCTAGAACCCACTAATACTATAAGAATCAGCACTAACATTCCCTATGGAGTCTCTGATTTCTAGAAATCCTGTGCGGACTTGACAGTGGGTGGGCCCGAGTAGAGGAAAGCTCCCCTGCGGGAGGAGGTGTCCACTAGCCTCTCCCCATAACCCTGCCCCGCGGTCTTCTGTCTGAGAGTGGCCTGACATCAGAGTGCTTGAATGTCAGACAATCTGTGCTTAACTGTCTGTAGACTAAGAAAAATACTGTAAAACCAGCTGCCAGAAAGAACTATGTGGAAGGCTTCACTCTCCTCTGGTAGCAGGGTCCTCTAAGGGCCAACCACCTTATTACCAAATAATCCAAGATTTATTATCTTTGAGCCATTTTTGACGATGTTTACATCATATTCAGAACAAAAGACAGGGGAAAGGCAAAAACTAGAAGAAGAAATTTTTCATATATATGTTTTATTCGTATGTTAATACCTAGAATATATTAAAATATACAGAAAAAGATAATCCATTAGAAATAGATACAGTTTAAACCTAAAGCAACTAGGAATTATTAACCATCTTGGTGAAAAATTGAAACATTAGGTTGACAACCATTAAAAGTCTAACAAGAAGTGTTGGTTTTTCAATGTGAAACTACTAAACTGCTAACAGGGGCACATATCTGTACAACTACCTTGGGAAACAATTTAGTAGTATCCCGTAAAGTTGAAGATATACATATCCCATGACTTAAAGAATCTGTGCCTGTGCACCCAGGGACATAGACAAAGACATTCATAGACAGTTTGCATTATTCAGGAAACTGGTATTAAATAAAATTATAGGAAACCATTGTTTCAGACTGAAATACTGCACACGCCTCCAACAAACCAAACCAAACCAAGAGTCCCTCAAACTTCATGCCCCCTAGTTTTACTGAAATTTAAAGGGGGTGATGGACTTTAAACGAGATGAGATTTTTTTTCCCCCAAACCAGGAGGTTCCACTTTACCTGAATGTGCAACTAGACAAGAAAGTTCCTTCTGCTTTAACTTTTACCGAAAAATAAACTGAAGTACTGCAATGTTAACCAATTTCTTTTCCCTTATTTATTACTCAGTCATTTCCCAGAGCGAGCTCTCATTTTATTTTGTTGAACAGGCTGCAGCAATTCATAAATCTCAGATAAAAGACAATTAGAACGATAACTAAATTGGTTGTAATTTTGTCTTAGATGCTAGAAATGATGCCTATATCCATAAACAGTAAAATGGATAAATATTCACACCATGTTCCTCTCTAGTGTAAAGGAATCAACCGTGGTGATATATACAGCTGTGGATAAAACTTACGAATTCAATTCTGACCAAAAAAAAAGGAAATAATGGATTGCCTACAAAACAATTAAAAAACAAGTGAAACTAAGAATTATGTTGTTTATGGTGCAGATGGAAATTTGTAGAAAATAACAGGAGAATTCATACAAATAGTAATGAGTGGAAAATAATAGGGAATTCATATGTCTAATGACAAAAATCTTGAAAATGATCTCTGAATAGGGGTGTAGAGAATGCGGTCAGGAAAATGACACAGGGGATTTCAATTTTTTTTAAAGAATGCAGTTCAGTCTACAACTTATTGAAATACAACTTATTTATATTATGTTCATGAATAAATGTCTTTTGATATATTCAGTAGAGTTTTTCTTTGTTTGATATAATTAGAACAGATGCAAAAAGTATTTGTGCCTCATTTATGGATAGAAAGTAAATTATATTCTTTTACAGAGCTAAAATATTATATCATTTTTATATGTGATAATAAAAATGTAACAAAGTTTTAATAAGTTAAAACTTGAAAATCATAAAGTTGCTCAATGACTTTTTTATTATAGAGTTAACTACTGAACTACACATTGGAGAAGGAGTTTATTTACTAATGTTTCTACACTATACTGTATAGGAATTTTCATACACAATAAACTATTTATAAGTCTCCTGTGTTCACGCCTGTCTGGTTAAGAAATTTTAGACAGACTATGAATGAAATATATTGAGAGAAAGATGCCATTGAAAATCTGCCACCTGGTGGAAGTCACCTGGAAAACCTCAAAAACAGATCTTTTTTCTTTTCTTTTCTTGTTCTCTTTCTACATCTCCCCAATAAACTCATACAATATAAAACAAAACAGAGAACTGAAATGAGACAATATATTTTGTTCTTTTGGTAGCCTCATGGATCCTTCAAATTATTTTGGACAAAGTATAAAACTCCTAGGTAATGTGAACAATATCATATCTTTAAAATGTATAATCATTATACTGCTATGAATATATTATAATGTTTAACAATACGTATCATAAGAAAATACTTATACTATGTTATAATTAATGACAAATATAAATATTCTAAATTTATATTAGTATCATTATTATGAGCAGACTATAATAATCTTAAGAACAAGGCAAATGTGAATATTAACCAAATTAGGAGTACTTCTCAACAATTTAGATCTCAAATATGGAAAAGAAAAGAGTTTCTTCATAGGATTTTGTGTATACAATATCTTATATTTCATGATATTTTAATGTTTGTCATTCTCTTTGGCATTATCAGTTTTATTTGCACTAGGAAAAAAGCATCTACACTGCTGATTTAGCTATGTTATTTCTCAACTTTTTATAATATTAAATTTCATTTCCATACTAACTCTAGTTACTTATATTCTGAATCTCGTTATAGTTCAAGATGAAAAATCATCACAAAAAAAAAAGTTAAAAGGGGCAGAGATTTAGCTCAGTGATTAGTGCACCTGCCTCGCAAGCACAAGGCCCTGAGTTTGATCCCCAGCACCACACACAAAAAAAAGTTAAAAAAAAAAAAAAAGAAAAATCATGGACATGACAGAATCACTAATCTGATTTTTAGTTATTTTCAGATATATATGTTCCTAAATTGAGATAATGGGCATGTAGAACCTGGAGTGGAAAAAATTAGGAAGTGCTATTGTATAGCAACTATATATAGGATAAAGATTTATGGATTTATATTCCAGAATACCTGAGCAATTCAACCAGTTTCTCAAGTAGCTCTTCTCCTGCCTTGGACCACTGAGCAATTTCACGAAAATAATTTTTGAAATAATTTGGATTACTATATAAAGGAGAAAAGTTTAAACCATATCAATAATAAGGGTTAGATAAAGTAAAAATAATAATTCCTAATAATTGATAAGAAATAATCATAGGTTAAGATGAAAATGAAAATGTCCCATCAATATATTTTGCTGGAAGAAATTGTGCCTTATTTTTTTTTAACCAAGCACATGTATTGGACAATGTAGATAAACATAATGATCACATTCATCATAGTTAATTTGTACCTGTACATGATATATCTTGGTGCCCCCCTCCCCCACCCTTCCCTTCAGCTCCCTTTGCCCTCCTTATTTACAATAGTTTTATTTACATTTGTCTTATTTTTTTCTTTTTTTCTTTTTTTCTGTTCTCTGTGCCTTATTTTTAATGTAAGTGTCAGGATAAGAGACCAGGAATATATGTTTCCAAACGGTTAGTTGATGGACTTACCAAAAATAAGGTAAAGATAGCTTGAAAAACTATAAGTATATAAGAAATGAGAAAAAAAAAACTGGATACTTTCCTTTGGATGATTTCACCTAGTAACTGCAGAGTAAAGCGAAATATTGTAAAAAATAGATGATATACACCTACAAATATTAGAGATCTACCATTAGAAGTCATATCTTTGAGAAAGGATAAATCCGAACAAAAACCTAAGTATAGAAAAATAGAAAAAAGAAAAAAACTTCTACTTTAAGTTCCCAAGCGAGTGTTTATGTCTCTGTGATGCCATTTGCCTATTCAAACATGTACAGAAAAAGAGAAGGAAATTACGGGGTATCTGAGTCTAGGCAATCAAAACTGTGTGCTCTTGTGGTTTTAGGCTTTATCCCTGCTGATTTTCCACCAACACACACTTGCTGGATACACTCTTGCTGACATATTAATTTGTTGCTGCAGCTTTAGGAGTATCTCACTGACGTACGCTTACTAAGCTTAGTCCCTACAGTAAACTTAATTTGTTTAATTAAATATTTTCTATGAATTTCTGGCAAGAAACCCAAAAGTGATATATATTTTTCCTGCTGTCAAAAACAACTCTACCCAAGATTTTAATACACTTCAAATTTGTACTTTAATAATTTATTGGAATACAAACTTTTATTAACATAAGCCCATCTTTATCTATAATACACACTAAACTAAAATATGTAAATGAGTATTGTTTCCTTGTCTAAAATTCAAATTTTCTGTTTTTGACATGTATTTGCATGTATTTGTAATTGCAAACACATTTGAGTAGTATTTAGTGCAGAAAGAGGAAAAATTTCCCCATATATTTAACATTATCATCTCTAACATAGAAATTTATGACTGATTCTCTCATTCTAAGATTCTACAATTTTGTAAACATAGGAGAGTTTCATCTGAGTCTTATTTATTATGTTTCTTATTATCTGTGTCATAGTTATCTCCTGGAATTGCTCCAATAAATAATTTTTCACTTATAGTATATGGTTTTTTTTTTTCCCAACTCTCCTACATTCCTGTGCTTCATGATTTCTGTCTTCCTGCTTGTTGCAAAACGTAGATCCTCAGCCGTGTATCATTATCAAAGACCATCAACTTCATGGCATGCTGAGAGTTGATTCTTTTCAGTCCTATGAACATTGTATGTGAAGGTAATGCTAGATTGTCATAAGTTGTATGTACTATTGTATCTGCTGGGTAAATCTCGGGAATGTATGAGAAGGTGATATTTATAAATGTGTGATATATACACATATTTGTGTATATGGCAATTTATATATATACATGATTATTCTGATTTTACAAAATTGTGCCATAAAATATGGTAATTTAATGTGTATACAGTGTATAATGACCAAATCAAGGGAGTTAACATTTCCATGCTCTTAGTTTTTTTCAATTTTAGATCAATGGTACAATTTTATATATATATATATATTCATGAGGTATATCATAAAATTTCAACCCATTTATAAAATGTGTACTCATCAAAAGAAATTAATTAATATTTTTATCTTCTCATCATTCTTGTGTTTTTGGAGAATTTGTGCTCCTATTACTTGTGCATAAAATGTAAGTTATTGTGAATTCTAGGTATTGTGAAATATATTATAGGTTACTGTTTTACTATACGGTACAGCACTAGAACTTATCCTGTGTTTTGTTGCCTATTATTCAGACTTTCTTTATACTTTCTCTTCTACTCATTCCCCACAATTAGTAATCATTATTAGTCATTCTGAATTTTTCTGCCATTTTTTTTTTTTTACTTTTACTAGTATATGTTTGTAGTACCTATTGATTGTATTCACTATAGGGAATTGGTACATGTACATAACACATTTCAATTCATTTTTTCCTCTTCCCTCCGCCCATTTTTATTTTTCCAGTATCAAATCCAAATATATATTTATTTATTGTTTGTTTGTTTGTTTTTGGCACTGGGATTGAACTCAGGACCTTGTGCTTACAAAGCAAGCACTCTAACTGCTGAGCTAAATCCTCAGCCCTCAAATCCATTTATTTATATTACAAGACTTTATAAACTTAATTATCATATATACAGATTAAAGACCAAACTAATAGGCCAAAGAACATATAAACAATGTAAGACTATTGTACTAAGTCAAGACACACTTTTAGATACACCGTTCATACTGGATTACTATACCTTCCTTCTCTTTCTCTTTTATTATCTGTCTTTTATTTTATACTATTTATATATTTTTCATAGAAGAATTTTGTCTTTCAAAGTATCAAAGCAATGTTGGCATTGTAAACTGAGTTTTAAAGAATTCCCATCCTTTGTATATTTTTTAAATAATTTGAGAAATGTTGGTATTAGTTCTTCCTTAACAGTTTGATAGGATTCAGTAGAGAAGCAGCCCAGTTTTAGACTCTTCTCTGTTGGGAGATGTTCTACTACTGATTTAACATCATTATTTGTTGCAGGTCTGTCTATCTTTATGGTTCAACCTTGGTAGGTTTGACCAATAATTATGATATGGCCACTTCAATGAGTAAAGAAATCCTCAGCAGCTTAGTAAAGCACACTTCTGGGTGTGTATCTGGATGACTGACTTGTAGGCCAGCGAACTGTGGGCAGCAATATTGTTTCTAATTAAATCACCAGGGCTTTGATCCATTTTGATATTATTTTAGTATAGGATGAAAGATATGGATCTAGCTGTATTCTTCATGTGGATGAATTTTCCCAGCAACTGAAAATGGGATAGCTACCCTTGCTTGCTTCCAGAGTCCAGTTGCATGAAGTATCATTTTTCTATTTTTTTCCTTGCAGTCTGTGTTTCCTGCAAGGAGCACATGATTGAGTTTTGTTCTTTGTTCCAATCTTTGAGTCTCTGATTTTTGGTTGGGAAGTTAAGAGCATTTACAATGAGTGTTGTTATTGGAAGGTATTTACTTTATCCGGTCGTTGCATTATTTTTCCAGTGGCAATTGCTTTTTTTTTTTTTTTCCTTCTGTATAACTATCTTCACAGTTAGACATTTCTTTCCTTCTGTCTCTTTGGTGAAGTTAGCCCTGCAATTTCTGTCTATGACTCCTTTGAGTACTTTCTGCGGTGGTCTCTAGTTTTCTGTTCCTTTGTACTCAAGTTTTCCTACTCTAAATTATATATTTTTCATTGGCTTACATTCAAGTTCACTAATATTTTATATTTTTATTCAATTCAGTTAAAAGAATTCAGTCCTTCCTAACAATGCACAACAGTTCTTATTTCTCTACAAGTTTTATAATCTGTCTGTAATATCAATTTTTAAAATTTTGTCAATCTAGAAAAAATTCAATAATGCATTTTCAATACTCATGTACATTATTAAGAAAGGAAATAAGTTCACATATATGAGATAACTTTATTTTTCTTTTGCTGGATCTTATGATCAGAAGTCCCCAAGACCAATATTTAACTTAATGGCTCTCTGTAGAAATTAACAGATTTAACGAGCTATTATTTTTCATAGTTATGATGCATTACAGTGAAGGTACACGAAATCAGCAAAGGTAAAAAAGAACATTAAGTTAACTGCAGGAAATAATGTGGTCAAACTTCTAGTTGATCTCTACTTGTAGAATTGCATAAACAGCCCTTAATTTACAGCACAGGCACGTTACAGTCTACACAGTGCTGCCAACCAGCAGAGTTCACCCTCGCCATGGTTTCTAGGGTTTTCACGGTGGATTTCCCATATAGATCTGTCTTGAAGTTACAAAATTTCCATCCCCACCAGAGCTCAAAGTGGTGCAGTGTGGTACATGTTATCATAAAGCATCAGCTCAAGTATCCACCATAAATTAAATTGTTAACATCAACTAATCAGTGAGGCTGAAGGCTGCAGGTGCACAAAGACCTCTCATCAGACAGGATTTCCCAATTATTCAGAATTTATCTCCTACAAGCCGGTCAGGGACCAAACTTCTCCTCAGAATTTACAATATTGTAAGCATTTGGTGCTCGCTTAAGCCTTGAGTACATAGACATACTCTTATATTTTCCCATTTTTTAAAATAAATCTGAATATATTACAGATACTAGATCTTTATCTGGGACATAAGCAATATGCAATTTAGATAACAATAAGATATTTTTAATTCTAAAGAATCCCTTAAATTATCAAAAACTGCTGGATTTTCTTCCAGTAAAAATTAAAATCATCATTACAAAACATACCATAAATAAAAATATAAAACCCAATAGTAGTCTACAAATGAACTTCTATAAAGAACAAGTAATGAGTAAGAAAATTACACACATAATATCACAAATTAATGAGAAAAAGTCATTCAACTAAATATACAAAAAAACTACAGATAAGAATATACAGTGCATACAAGAATATGCCGTTGTTACTTATGAATTTAAGATTACCAACTTCGCTTGGTAATCACGGAAACAGAAAACAAACATACTGCTTATACTAATTAAATGTATTAAAATTATGCTGTAGACAATAATAAATATTGTTAAATAAATGGAGGAAATGTACATATTGTTTAATGGAGTCTAAAATATTAAAGTCACATTGGAGGGCAATTTAAAAGAACCTAGTGATGCAGATGTTATGAATATACCATTATTGAGAATACCACTTACCCCAATTATCTGGGTGCCTGAGGCAGAAGGAGAACAATTCCGAGCCCAGCTTGGGCACCTTAGTGACTTAGCATTATCCTGTCTCAAAATGAAACAAGACACAAATATTTTAAAAATTACTTTTAGAAATACATTTTTTTTTCCCGGTGCTGGGGATCAAACTCAGGCCCTTGTGCTTGCCAGGCAAGTACTCTAATCACTGAGCTAAATCCCCAGCCCTAGAAATATAATTTAAATAGTATTTTTAAAGTCTATTTCAACTTTTTCATTCTTTCTTAAAGATCCAAGTTAATGTGTATTTATATAACTAGTTAGAATAAATTTTCTTAGTTTAATTTTTATGTAGAAGCTTTTCAATTTAATCTTCATTCGTCTATTTCCACAGAATGTGGAGTTTTAGATTGAGCTTTCCTTCCTTCATTCTTTTCTTCTTTCCTTCCTTCCACTTCAGGAATTGTCTTCTTCTATTCTTCTTATATTACCTTATTTTGAATCAGGTCCATCCATATGATAGAATATAAAATTTTGTTTCTGTGTTTAATTGTATTTTGGGATATTTTTATGGTTGCATTATACTATGAATTTTATCTGGCAAAATGTACTTCATCTTAGTTTATCAGTCAACTGATGCTAACTTCTGGTGAAATATAGAAACTTTACTTCTCCATAGCTCTGCTTACCCTTTTTTGTGCAAACTAGGCAGAGAGAGAGACAGAAACAGAGAAGGAGACAGCAAGTGATTCAAATACATCAATACATTTTTATAGTTATTTATTTTTCTGTTGTGTCTTTTATAAAAGCTGAGAGAAAAAAGAGAAAATATAAAGTTTATAAGTACTAACTTTCTTGTTTACCTATTTGTTTGTTCTTCCTATGAATTTTAATTACCATCTGTTATCATTCACTTAGCCAAACTGTCTTTTTTAGCTTTATTATTGTCCACCTTTTCTATCCTGCTATTGCCAAATATATTTATATACTATATAAAATGCATTGAGTATACTATACATAAACAGATATTATCCATTCGAAGTACACTATGTGTTTACATTTTTAGACTAACAATACACATCTACGGTACATGAAGTTTAGGCAAATACTTTTATTCAAGAAAAGAGTAAATATAAATGTATATCACTAAATTTTTAAATATTCTACTTAACGATTTTTACCAACATTCTTTGTTTTCTTATGTGCATTCAAATTACTCCCTGAAGTTATTTGTCTTCAGTTTAAAAACTTTCTTTAATATTCTTGTGAATCTGATATGCTGGCAAAAATCCAATGAATTTTTGTTTCCCAGGCTTGTCTTCATTTTGACACATAGTTATTCTGGCACAAGATTCGTCATTGACTGTGTGTTGGTTTGCTTTTTTTTTTTAAATTCTCGTTCTTCGATTATGTTGTCATACTACCTTTGCTTGCATTTTTTTCGGATGATTTATCTTATTGGAGTTGTCTTTTGCATGTCTTGTCCATGAGGTTTTTTTTTTTTTTTTTTTTTTTTTTTTTTTTTTTTTTTTTTTTTTTTTTTTTTTTTTTTTTTTTTTTTTTTTTTTTTTTTTTTTTTTTTTTTTTTTTTTTTTTTTTTTTTTTTTTTTTTTTTTTTTTTTTTTTTTTTTTTTTTTTTTTTTTTTTTTTTTTTTTTTTTTTTTTTTTTTTTTTTTTTTTTTTTTTTT